>JAODAL010035292.1:0-43113 GCA_025379985.1 Phyllomedusa bahiana | reverse complement strand
CCAGTTTTTGTTATTCTTGGTCCCCCTAGATGTTTCCTTCTTTTTTTCCTCCTCAACCGTTTTTTTTCGGCCCCCAAATTTGTTCTTTTAGGCCCCCCAGATGTTTGTTTCCCCCTTTTGGTTTTCCAACCTTTTTGGGTTTATTCTTGTGTCCCTTTTTTTGTTTCCCCTTTTGGTCCCCCCCAAATGTCGAAAATGATTGCTTAGGGGGCCCACCATGGAGATGATTATTGGGGGCCACAGGGGAGTTAATTCGGGGGCCCACCGGGGATTTTGATTTTTGGGGCCCCCCAGTGGAGTTGATTCTTGGGAACCGGGAGTTGTTTCTTGGGCCACCAGTGAGTTGATTCTTGTGGCCCCCCAGTGGAGTTGATCTTTGGCCCACCGGGGGGGTTAAAATCTTGGGCCCACCAGTGGATTTTGATTCTTGGGGCCCCCAAATTTTTTTGGGTAAGTGGTTTTAATTTTAGCCCACCAGGGGAGTTGATTCTGGGGCCCACCAGTGGGGGGTTTGATTCTTTCCCCTTTAATTCTTGGGCCCACCATGGAGTTGATTCTTGGGCCCACCATGGAGGGATTCTTGGGGTCCACCAGTGGAGTTGTTTCGGGGGTACCAGTGGAGATGATTCTCGGGGTCCACCAGTGAGGATTTTTGGGGCCCCTCAGGGAGTATTTTTGGGCCCACCAGGAAGGGGGATTCTTGGGACCCACCAGGGGATTTATTTTTGGGGGCCCACCAGTGGAGTGATTTTTGGGGGGCCCAACCAGGGGGGTGATTTTTTGGGGTTTCACCAGTAATTTGATTCTTGGGCCCCACCATGATTTGATTCTTGGGCCACCAGGGGTTGATTTTTGGGGCCCCCAGTGGATTTCTTGGGGTCCACCAGTGGGGGTGATTCTTGGGCCACCAGTGGTGATGTTTCTTTGGGGCCAACCAGTGAAGTGATTTTGGGGGGTCCACCAGGGGGGTGATCTTGGGGCCCCCAGTGGAGTGTTTTTTTGGGGTCCCCATGGAGAGGGTTCTTGGGGCCACCAGTGGAGATGATTCGGGGTTTCACCAGGGGTGGATTTTTGGGAAGGGGAGTGTTTTGGGACCGGGAGGGCGGGGTGGGGAGTTGTTGGTGTGGGGGGTTTTTGGGCCCCGGGAGGGGGTGTGAGATATTTTTGGGGGTCCAATGGGGGGTGATTTTGGGCCACCATGGGGTTTTTCTTGGGCCCACCAGTGGATGATTTCTTGGGGGGCCCCCCCGTGGATGATTTTGGGGCCCACCAGTGGGGGTGATTTTGGGGTCCACATAAAGTTGATTCTTGGGCCCACCAGTGGGGGTTTTTCTTGGGGCCCCCCTGGATTTTGATTCTTGGGGCCACCAGTGGGGGTATTTTTTTGGGGCCCCCCAGGGGGGTTTTCTTGGGGGCCCCACCAGGGAGGGATTTTTGGGGCCCCACCAGTGGGGGTGATTCGGGCCACCATGGAGGGATTCTGGGCCACCATGGAGTTATTCTTGGGGCCCCAAAAATTTTGGGGTTTTCTTTGGGTTTTTTGGCCCCACCAGTTGAGGTGATTTTTGGCCACCAGTAAAGGGATTTGGGGGCCCCACCAGGGGAGTATTCTTGGGCCCCCAGTGGAGTGATTCTTGGGCCCACCATGAGATTTTTTCCCTGGGGCCCCCAGTGGATTTGATTTTTCGGGGTCACCAGTGGATTTGTTTCTTGGGGCCACCATGGATGATTCGGGGGGCCACCAGTGGAGGTATTTTGGGCCCCCAGGGGAGTGTTTCTTGTCCCCATGGGGGTTTTCTTGGGGCCCACCATGGAGTTGTTTCTTGGGGCCCCCGGGGGAGTTTGTTTTTTGGGGGCCCACCAGTGAGTGATTCTTGGGCCCACCAGGGAGATTTTTTGGGGCCCCCATGGAGGTTTTTCTTGGGCCCCCATGGAGTTGATTTTTTGGGGTCAATGGATTTGATTCTTGGGGTCCCATGGAGTTGTTTTGGGTCCCCAGTGGAAAAATGTTTCTTGGGGCCACCATGGAGGGATTTTTGGGCCACCAGTGGAGTATTTTGGGGGCCCCCCCCCCCAGTAAAGGTGATTTTGGGGGGCCCACCAGTGGAGTGTTTCCCCGGGGGGCCCACCATTGGGGGTTATTCTTGGGGTCACCAGAAGTGATTCTTGGGGCCCCAGGGAAATGATTTTTGGGGCCCCCTTGAGGTAATTTTTTTGGGCCCACCAGTGGAGTGATTCTGGGGCCCACCAGGGAGGTGATTTTTGGGGTTTCCCCCAGGGGGGTTGATTCTTGGGCCCACCATGGGGAAATTGATTCGGGGGCCCACCATGGAGTATTCTTGGGCCCACCAGGGGAAGGTGTTTTGGGCCACCATTGGAGTGATTTTTTGGGGCCCCAGTGGAGTGATTTTTGGGGGCCCCACCAGGGGATGATTCTTGGGTCCCCCAGTGGAGGTAATTCCCCTTTTGGGCCCCCCCAGTGGAGGTATTTTTTGGGGCCACCAGTGGGGGGTGATTTTTGGGCCCCCCAGTGGAGTTGATTTTTGGGTCCCCCAGGGAGTTATTCTTTGGTCCCCCCCATGAGATGATTCTTTGGTCCCCCCAGTGGAGTTGATTCTTGGGCCCCACCATGAAGTTGATTCTTGGGGCTCACCAGAGAAGTTGATTCTTGAGGCCCACCAGTGGAGATTTCTTTTGGGACCCACCACTAGAGTTGATTCTTTGGACCCAGCAATGGAAGTGATTCTTTGGGCCCCCCATTGGAGTTCGTTCCTGGTGCTCACCAGTGGAAATGATTCCTGGGGCCACCAGTGGAGTGGATTTTTGGGGCCACCAGTGGAATTGATTCTTGGGGTCCACCAGTGGAATTGATTCTTTAGGTCCACCAGTGGAGCTGGTTCCTTTTGCTCACCAGTGGAGTTGGTTCCTGGGGCCACCAGTGGAGTTGGATCCTGGGGCCCGCCCTACACCTAATATACACAGGTCTTGCTTTCTTCTTCTCCCAAATACTGTCTAGGAGTCCTGGCACCCACCCTAGAATCCCCCCATTCCCCTGTAGGCCAGTCTGAACCTGTACATGGCTGACTGTAGTATCTCCCTGTAATCCTTGCTCCACACCACAAATCCCAGCTCCGTCGTCCTCAACCTAGGAGACGTGGCGATTGTCGGAGCAGCGTCGGCGACTGATGTATTTCCCAGGAGGTTCCTTGGAGACCTCTTCTCTGAGATGATGGAGCCTCTCCTGGGGCTGCGGTGTGGACGGATTTGGGGGAGGGGGTTGCATCTAACATCTCTGCTCTCCCCGATCATTCACGCTTCTTAATTCAATAAGGTGAGAAGGAGCATAATCTGATCATATTTGTTTTGCATCACTGCGAAAACAGAAAATGAGGGGCTTCGGCGCGGCGCCAATTTACTTCATCCGACCTTGATTAAAAGAAAATTAATTGCCACATCTTGCAGGAATGTCTGCGGCGGCCGCCGATGGCTCTTTAGACGACTCCAGGAGATGAGCAGAGCGGCGACGAGAGCCGGGCTGTGCCCTTTTATCTATTCAAAACTAACTCACTGGAAAATGAGTCTGACCGGAACAAAACAGAAAAATCCACCTGATAAGGCGAAGGCGAGGGAGGCGGGAGCCTTGGAACATCCGTAATCTGCCGCGCACATCTCCGGCCGAGCACGCCGACGAGACACAGCCGCCGCCTCGCTTCCTGCGCCGCAAAAACGCGCGCGGCCAGATCCCAATAAATTCACGGAGGATCAACGACCAGCCTTAAACGCCTCAAACGGTTCCCATAAACATGTCGGCCGCTAATGGGAGGATACGGAGCAAAAGTGGGAATGATTAAGGGACGCTCCGCAGCAAGGAGACATTTACAGGGTCTTAAATTACGCTCTACATTTGCTTTTCCTAAATGCACTAAAGGTCAGGTCTGATTTCATGACGCTCTCCACTGTTTATTGAAGGCTTGTGAGCGGGTGCGGGGATGGTGAACTTAACCCCACCAAAGCCAAAAAGTGCAAAGAATAGGGGGTCCCCGGCACAAACACAGGACTAAGCAGTTGGGGGTCCCAAGGAGGTCTCAAGCTGCCAATTGTGTAGGATCCAGTCTGGTGGCGGAGGCACAAGGAGCCCCATCCCTCAGACAAGTGGCGTCCAGTGACTCTAGACATCTGGTCCCTAACATTTTGGGTCGTCTTCTGTCCATGGCCACGTGAGTGTCCTAGTCTATAGTGTAACCTGCCCACAACTCAGGAACTAGCCTGGGTCCCACAAACATCGAGGCACATGTTTTAAAGGGGCGCTCTCATCACAATGATTGGCTTTAAATATGTAGAGAAAGGTAAATGAAGACTATTACCAAATACATTGCTGTTCTGATTTTGCTTTGTTTAGGTGACAAAGGAGATTTTAGCTACTACTAGTGCAGACAAGTTTCTCTAGGTCGCCGATCTTCTCTCTGTCTGCCATTATTTATGTTACTGACAAGCTTTAACCCTTAAGACCTCAATAGCATTGTGCACTACATTTTACAAACCTCCTGCACTCATGTCACTGTAACAGGCTCAGCTAGGAATAGCAGAGCTGATATGTCAATCAGAGCCTGTACATCAAGTGTGAGCCTGAAGCTGTAGAACCCCCCACAGCCTCAACAGGAAATGGGAACATGAAGCTCTAGAACCACCCACAGCCTGAAAAGGAAGTGAGAGCCTGAAGCTGTAGAACCCCCCACAGCTTGAAGAGGACGTGGGAGCCTGAAGCTGTAGAACCGCCCTCAGCCTGAACAGGAAGTAGGAACCTGAAGCTTTAGAACCTCTTACAGCCTGACCAGGAAGTAGGAACCTGAAACTTTCTGTTTCTCTATGAAACAGTACAGTTGCACCAGAAAGTGCCCGTGCTTTACACCCCATGTATCATACATTTTATACTTACTGGGCGACATGTATGAATCTCGCCGCGTCGGAGCGCACGTTTTCGCCCGATTTCAAGCGAAAGCTACGCCTCATGTATGTCGGCGCCGAGGTGCGCTCATACATGCGGTGTAAAGTCCACCGCGCCTCGCATGTATTCCGATTCGAGACCGGCTGGAAAACAGCGAGAAATCATTAAACACGTTAGTGAAGAGCAAAAAGAGTCGTCTCTCAAATTAATGAATGAATAAAGAGAAAAATCAAAGTTGTCTAAGAGCGATTAAATATAGTGAAAAAGTGGAACATTAAAAATTAAAGTGAAAATATACAAGATCAAGAAATAAATCTCGGCTCTCAGCGCCGTGCGGGATGGAGTATGAATCCAAAAAATCGCCTTTATTAGGTGTAAAACATTATCAGAAAAAGAGCTCAAACCTTCCAAATAAAAACCATAAAAAAAATCACTTTCCAAACATCTAGAACGGCGCAACATCAGGAATTAGGATATTGGAACTTGCCGGGAAATACAGTAATTCAAATTCTGTACGCGCTTCTCATTGGTCGGCAGAAAGCAGGAGCGACAGGGAACCATTATAACCTCTGGAGAAGTCACATGAAAAGGCTGGACAGTTCAAAATACAGTAAAAATTCAGAACAGAGCTGATTGGTTGAGCCCAGGCGGCAGATATGAATCCACCAATCATATGAATTGCTTCTATTTTGAGTGGAGCAAGAAGGGCGCGATAGAAGGGCGCCCTAAAAGTTATTACTGTCTATGGGAAATATTCTAGTACTGTGATTGGTTGGAGGGAAGAGGGGCTCGTCCAGCTTAACCAATCAGCGGCTGAGCTACCATCTCATAGAGTTCTATGGGGAAAAGAAATGCAATATTTTGAACTGTCCGCCTTTGAATTTGATTGGTCAATATTTCTCCATAGGTTAAAACGGGTCCCTGTCGCTCCTATTCTGATTGGCTGGTTTATGCCGCCCAATGAGAATAGCTTATAGAATTTGAATTACTGTATTTCCCGGCAATTTCGAATATCCCAATTCCTGATGTAGCGCCGTTCTAGATTTTTGGAAAGTGATTTTTTTTTTTTGAAGGTTTGAGCTCTTTTTCTGATAATATTTTACACCTAATAAAAACGATTTTTTCGGAATCGTACTCCATGTCGCACGGAGCTGAGAGCCAAGATTTCTCTTGCGATCTTCTATGTTTCCTCTCATGTTCCGTTCTCACTTCACTTTGCCTACTCCGGCTCATTTAGACCACATTAAACTAGGTCTGACTGTCGGAGCTGGCGAGCACTGCAAGGCGCCGCACTTTGCTGACCCGCGATCATGTATGCCTCAGAGTTTTCGAATGTGCCGCGTCCCGCCCCAGAACGCCCACACCGTGCCCACACCGCGCTCATTACACGCTCCTTCATGTGAGGCGCATCTGAAAGTGGCGAAGGCTGCGCCTAACACCGCATCCCTGCGTCCGACAGGGGATTCGGGCCAGTGAGGAGCAGGATACGCCAGAAAACAGGCGATAAGCCCGTTCATACATGTCGCCCACTATGTCTTATCTAACAGAAGGGACGTGGCTTCACTGAAAGGGGTTGTGGGTTAAAAATGCAGTAAAATCTTGGTGCAGTAAGTTGCCAACTGATAGAAGGTGTAAAGTTAGGCCGGACAGTGCAGATTTATCAGCTCTATGGCACGTGCGCCGCACGTCCGGGCTCCGAGTTACAGATAAATCTGCAGCAAAGTCCTAAAAAAGAAAACCTAAGACACAACGTCGGCCCCGAGATATCAAAGGAGCGAAGCAGCCAGAGAGGGAAGCTCGGAGGGGAGTGTTGTGTCTCGGCAGCGGCGGATCAGACGCAGGGTACACGTCCTGAACATGTGGACAGGGATCCGGCTCCCGCTATCTGTCATCACCGCTTCTGGCTTTTATTAAACGTAGGAAAATGATAACAAAGTGGAAGGTTCCTTCTGCTTCACATTTGTTCTGCATGTTCCGTATTTCAGGCCGTTACCCCTCCTGTGCGTTCCAGGCGCTGCTTCCTCATACAGAGGTGAAGGGTGGGAACAAACACAGGAATCCCGTCCAGCAAAGGTACAAAGTGTATCTATTCACAAACAATACTGCGCCAACATATACAGTAGAGCCGTACAGCGAATACACATCCACACGTCCGCCCCGAGCCGCCTGGAGCTCGCACTCAAATTTCTCTATTCCCTACTGTGGTGGTCAGGTAAATCCCACAACGGAATAGAATACAGCGCGGCGGATACAAAATCTCATTTACCTACTGCGCAGATTTCCCAAATGGAAACGAACCTGCGGTGTGGATTTTACAATCTGCAGTATTTCAATGATATTGAGGATTGTGCAAAGATGTGATGCAAATTGTGCCCAGATTTCTTACGGATTTTAATGTATATTTGTTCTGGAGTGTTCCACTTTGGGCATTGGCTGTGGGTTTTAAACAGATTTGAAGCAGAGTGTGTGTAGACTGTGCACATTTTGTTCTGTATTTTGTGCACATATGTTGCAGATTGTGTACAGATTTCGTCCAGCCTCTGAACAGACTTGTTGCAGATTGTGCGCAGATCTGTTGCAGGTTGAGCGTGGATCTGTTGCGGATTTTTACCATTCACTTCAATAAGACGGAAATATTGTCAATAACACCTGTAAGTCATGTAGGGCTGTGGATTTTATTTTTTATCTTCTTCTTTTGGGCCCTGAAGCAAAATCTGTGGAGCCAAATCTGCAGGATTCTGTGCGATTTTCCTAGCAATTACCTCAGGATTTTCTATGTAGGTACCATTGCTTAGATGCATCACTAAAGAGTCAATCAGGTTTTATGCATTAATCCACAATAATAACAATCATATAATTAAGGTGATGAGTCCCTCATTTGTGACCTAATAGATCTAATAGAGCAGAGAGGCTACAGACCGAGCACCCTGGGATAAGTCCCGGGACTCCCTGGCATCAGGTTATCTCCCAGGAGACAGTGTAAGGGTTTGTTCACATGGCGCATTCTTCTGTTGCAGAATCCATTACAGACGTCCAGGATGATCCCTTTGGATTTTGGTTTCTTTGTGGTGGCCCCGTTCACATGTGTCGCCCCAAATCCTGCATATTCACCAGGGGCAACACGTATGAACGGGGCTGTGCCAGTTTTCTGCTGTGCTTTGCGCCAAAAAAACCTGTCTTAGGCCCGTTCTGTAGATGTATGAACTGTCCTAAGCCACAATCTGGTGCATTGTGCAAGAGACCCGACACTTTTGTATGCACCACTTCTACGGGTGCATGACGTGTCAGATTCGTACCATGCGCCACCTTTATCAATGTGTCGGGCTAATCCATTCCAATTTCATAGTGAGACAAATTTTGGTGCATTCACCCTCTATGAGTCACTTTTCATCCATGTTCCCCTAAGGCTGAATCCCCGGACTAACCCCGGACTAACCCCCGAACCATGAAAGTCGACCTTTTTTTGTCCAATGCACGATCCAGGATTTTGTCACATTTCGCTCAAAAACCTTGGTCGGTTCTTGTTTTTTTTGCCGTCGCCCATACAATTAATTGATGAGAAAAATGATGAAAAAACTCAAAGCGCCGGGCGAATATACAACCTGGTGCTAAATCCACCGACGCCAGAAGATAGAGGAGAAAAACACGAGCTGTGGAGACTGCAGGTGCTTTATTCTGTTATTGTCTATGTGCTGCCTGAACGGTGGATTTTTCTCCGGTTTAGAATCCCAAAACTGCCAAAAATACGGTCATCTCGCTATGATGTGGAGACAGAACGTGAGGATTTAAAACGGCTAGAGGAGGCCGGCTCCAGTTTCTGGTGTCCATTGTCATCTGGTGAATGGCCGCCATGAGGCACCTGAAGGGTTATCATAGGACACGGGGGAAGAAGAGCAACAAAGTGGACAGCAGCAAGGATCCGCCCTGAGCTTGCTGTGCACAAAGTTTCCCCTCCCCAGTAGTTTGGGGGGCTACGGACCATTATATTGGGCGTCACATCTCTCCTCAGTTACATGAACTCCACACCCAGAAGCTCTCTGCTTGCTGAAGCTTGCCTCCCTTGATAAGTAATTTTTGGGCTCTTGCATCTCCGGTGAGTGCGGCGGGGCGCCTGGAGCGAGGTAACAGGCCCAGCAGGAGGGGCAGAACAAATTCGGCAGCTTTCTGACAATTGGGTCCTCATACCCTGAGGTTTGCACCTTCCAGGTAGGTAAGGACGCCTGAATAATGAAGCCCCAACCAGACGCCGACGGCACCCAAAAACAGAAGCCGAACTCCCAGTCTGAAATATTGATGACGCTGTGAAAACCAGCGCGATGGCGCCGCGCGGCGGAGAATCTGTCTCCCCGCAAACAGAGAAGATCTCCAAACTCACGACTTGCCAGCCGCTTGTCAGGTTATTCTGTCAGAAATGTCTCCACTTTTACAAGCAATTAAGTGCGGCGGCCATCCGCGTGCAGAAACCCGACTTCGCACTGAGAAGAGTCTGCGCGAAGGTGCGTTTGAGAGCGCAGAGACGTGTGCAACTGCGGGGGACACTAACATGAGCAACTTCCAGCCCCTCGCCCACACGCTTTAAAGGGGGCCCCTCCCCCACAACATGGCGCCCCATTAAATGCTGATTGCTAACAGACAGGATCCTGCATTACAGGGCCATACTACATAGCTCCCAACTTTTAGATATTGGAGGGGACACATCAGACCACGCCTTTAACCACACCCAAAACATGTGACATACACAAGACATGCCTCGACCACGCCACGCACACATACATGAAACTTTTTAGAGACAGCCAAATAAAGGGCGACATTTTCTTAGGATCTATCGAATTGTATCCAATGATGATATATTAAGTTAAGTGTTATTGTAATATACAGTAAAGGGAAAGCAACCCGGATAGTCAGTTTATTGAGGAAATCTATTTCCCCAAATGAAAAGAGGGACCTTTATTAGAGAAAGAGGGAACAGAGGGACAAGGGTGAAAAATAGGGACAGTACCTCCAAAATAGGGACAGTTGGGAGGTATGGGGCACTAGATCATGAGAAGTCTCAGGGCAGTCAGGCGTGACCCCCACCATTATTGCCCTAAAGTCACATGTATTAGGGGCAGACTTCATGATGCAAACACGGTCAAGCCAACATTGGTTGACACCCTTTCCTTTTTACAGCTCATGAGCGGGGAAGATGCGCATTGTGGGTAGTGGTAGGGGTTGAAGTGGTCAGTATAGCGGAGCGGCACACATGTGGGGAGTGTCATGTGCGGTAGCAGCTATGTGGGGAGTGGCCAATGTGAGGATAGTGGCATGTGCAGATGCTCGGGCATGTGGGAGTGCTATGTGCAGAGTTAGCAGGGAGGAAGGAGTGCCATGTGTCAGGAGCGTGCTATGGGCGTGGTTATACGAAGCTGGCATGGTGGGGGCATACTTAGAGTGCCTATGTGCAGAGCGGCTAGTGGCGGCCACCGGAGCGGCATGTGGGAGAGGCATGGTGCAGGCGGGCAAGGGCGAGAGGCGATGCAGCATGTGGTGGAGCGTTGTGCATGTGCAGAGCGAGGCTGGGCGGAGCCAGCATATGTGGGGAGAGGCATGTGCAGAGCTCGGCATGGGCGGGAGAGCGGCATGTGGAGTAGGAAGTGCCATGTGCAGGGTAGCGGGCAGAGAATGGGGTTATGGTGCCATTGTGCAGAAGCGGCATGTGGCGGTAGCGGCATGTGGCAATTGTGGGGAAGTGATCATGTGTGGAGAGCGCCAAAATGTGGGAGAGGCGAAGTGGGAGGTAGCAGTGCCAGATGTGCAGAGCTTGGCCATTGTTGGGTGTGTCATGTGTGTAGAGGAGGGGCATGGTGGGAGAGGGGCATGTGGGAGTGCCTATGTGCAGATTCGGAGAAGGGCGGGTAGGTGATTTGCCCACTAAGCGGCAGGTGGCATGTGGGGGCTATAGTGCCATAGTGCAGAGCGCATGTGGGCTTGAGTGCCATGTGCGAAGCGGGGCGTGGCAGGTCGCGAGTCAGGAAAGGTGAACCATGTGCAGAGCGGCATGTGGAGAGTGCCATGTGCAGAGCGGGCATGTTGGGTTGGTGTTTGGTGAGTGCACATGTGGAAAGCGGAGGGAATGGTAGTTGCAAGTTGCCAGGTTGGTGATCAGCGCGGGGCTATGCCGCGGATAAGGATAGCAGGCATGTGGGTAGGGGTTGGCTGTTCTTTGAGTGCGCCATGTGCGAGTAGCAGGCATGGCGGACGGCATGTATGGGAGTGCCATGTGCAGTAAGCTAAGGCTAATGGGCGGGCGGACATTGGTGGTGTGGAGGTGCCATGTGCAGAGCGGCATGGGCCGGACCGGTGAGCGGCATGTGGGAGTGCCGTGGTCGGGCGGGACATGTGGAGGAGGTAGGATAGTGCCATGTGCAGAGCGGCATGGGAGGAGAAGCGGCTACAATGTGGGGAAAGGTGCCATGTTGCAGATGCGGCTATGGGACGGTAGCGGGCATTGTGGAGTAGGTGCCAATGTGGCAGAGCGAATACGGTTAGGGGCGGTGTTGCATAGCTGGGGAGTATAAGATAGTCGGGTGTGAAGTACCATGTGCCAGAGCTGGGAATATGGGAAGTAACGAGGCCATGTGGCAGAGCGGGCCCAGGATGGGGATTGATGGAGTGTCGGGAGTGACATGTGCAGAGCGGCTGCCGGGCCTTTAAATCATGGGCGGAGCGGCGAGATGGTGGAGAGGTATTGTGGTCTCGAAGTGCTCATGTGAAGGAGCGGCATGTGGGTGGTAAGTGCCATGTGCAGAGGGCAGGAGACGTACGGCCTGTGCTGTGCCTTTGTCAGAACGGGGGCGCATGGGTGAGGGAGCGGCCGTGTGGGTGAGGCATGGTGCAGTCAGGAGAGCGGCATGGGGCGTGAGCGGGGGCATGTGGGAGTGCGGTGGGCAGGAAGGGTAGATAGTGCATAGCGGCATGTGGGTCAGGTGTGCCATGGTGCGAGTAGCGGCAATGGGCGGAAAGCACCGGCACATGGGGGAGTTGTGGGCTAGTGCCTTGGCGCGGAGCGCCAATTTGGGAGGGTTGAGAAAGTGCATGTGCCAAGAGCGGGCGATGGGGCGGTTAGACAGTGCAATGTGGGATGACGATGCGCATGGGCGGGGAGCGGCATGTGGGGTGGAGAGTTCGAAGAGTGAGCATGTTGCAGAGCAGCGCCCCCCATATGAGATGGTCCCATGGCCCAAGGCTTGAGCTGCTGTCTTTGTTGCAGGTGACTCGAGGACTCAAAGGAAGCCGCGCATTGTGGTTATTAGTTGCAGCCAAAGGTTCCCCGCTCCACAAGGTGTCCTCCCAAATACCCCATCATGGGACGATGTTGTGACTGCCCGAATCTCACATTAGATTTGATGCACATTTTGAAGATGTGGAAAGGGAAGATCTGACTGATAATAAACCTTTCTCGTCGCGCTCTTGGGCTTGTGGGACCCCCCAAATAGGGGGACCACAAATTGGCGCCCCCGCACCCCACGTAGTACACCTGATGGTTGGCAGGCTGCCCTCGGTTAACTGTTTATGCTCGTGTCTGTCTGATAATTCACCTTTACTCTTCCAGGATTTATGGGTGGCCTCCGCTTGCAGGGACAAAGTAGGTATGAGGATCCGTATCACCGCCGAGTGCGTAGCGGCGCCAGCCCCCTGCAGCAGTCTCTTGTATGATGTAGATTAATTGAAAGGACGTCGTTAGGCTGATCAGAAACCGAAAGAGGCTGGAACTAGAAGGATGAGGGCTCCGCTGTAACCCAACCACCTGCCCGTACAATTTATCTCTGCGCCTTTTTTGCCTAATATGGCTCAAAATTCTCTAGAATAATACAAACGAATCAAGTAAAGGGTGTTGTCTCTCAGAGATGCTTGTTGTTATAGAGCCAACAAGCCAAAACTTCAGACTCCCGCAACTTTCCTTGTCTAGCGAAGCTGTGGCGATTCACTACTTTCCAGGACTCCCACTTCATGTTCAAGCTTATGTGGGTGTGTGTTTCTAGCAGCTTTAGTGCGCTTTTACCCATTTCCTGTTCCAGGCTAGTGTGCCGATTCTACAGCTTCTAGGCTCGGCCTACTTCTGTCGAAGGCTGTGGGGGTTGGTTCTACAACTTATTAGCTAGCTTCATGTTCAGGCTTTGGGGCGGTTTCTACGAGCTTCAGGCTCCATTCCATGTTGCTGGGATGTGGGGTGGTTTTTGGCTGTAGGGCTGATTGCTTCTGGTTCTAAAAAAGGCTTGTGCTGGGTGGTTTGTCTAAAGCCTCAGGATCCAATTTCCTGTTACAGGCTAGTGGGGTGTTCTACAGCTTCAGGACTCCCAACTTCGTTTTCAGATGCCTGTGAGAGGTTCTTATTGCTACAGGGGGGGGCTTCCCTGTGTTACCCTTGTTCATTTGCTGCGGTGGGTGTTTATTGTAGGTGTCGGGTCGTTCTACAAAGCTTCAGGCTCCCGCTTTCATGTTTCAGGTTGTGGGTTGGTTCTATAGATTCAGGGCTCCTTGCTTTCCTTGTTTCAGGGCTGGCTGAGTGGGTTCTACAGCTTCAGGCTCCCGCTTCCTGTTAAGGCGCTGTGGGTGGTTCTACAGCTCAGGCTCCGCTTCAGTTCAGGTTGTGGAGTGGTTTTACAGCCTTCTGGCTCCGCTGCTTCCCGTGCTCAGGCTGTGAGAGGGTCTACAGCTGTCAGCTCCCGGGGGCAGTGCACTGTTCAGGTGTGGGTGGTTCTACTGCGTCAGGCTCCCGGACTTCAGTGTTACTGGTTGTGAGTGGGTCTACAGCTTTCAGGCTCCTGCTTCCTGTTCAGGTTGTGGTGGGTATACTGCTCTTAAGGGCTTCCCGCTTCCTGATACAGGCTGTTTGGTTTGGGTATGTGTCTTACAGCTTCAGGACTACCCTGTGCCTGCTTCAGGTTGTGAGTGGTTATACATGCTTCAGGCCTCCGCGTTCCTGAAGGCTGTGGGTCTGTGTCTGTAGCTTCTGAGCTCCCTGCTTCCTGTTCAGGTTGTGGAGTGAGGGCTAGCAGCGTCAGGTACCGCTTCTCTGTACGAAGGCTGTGGGTTGGAATCGTTTGTGGTCTGCGAGCTTCAGGCTTCCGCCTTTCCTGTTGCAGGCTTAGGTGGGTGGGAATGATTTGAACTGCATGGCCTGTGGTTGATATATCAGACACGCGCTATTCTCTAGCTGAACCGGTGTTAGTAAGCGACAATGACTGTGGCGAGTTTTGTTAATAGGAATAAAACGAGGATGCACTGAAGTGTCAGGGGTTCTCGCATAAATAAGGCTTTAGGGGGTTGTTTCTAGCTGCAAAGGATCTATTATCCTCTAGATGATGGGGACAGTAGTAAAATTAAGGCACTTTTGGTTTTGCATTTTCTTAAGTCAAGTTTAGTATTGTAGCATTATTATTATTATTATTATTTTTTGTTTTAAAGGCGCCATTGATTACTCCAGGGCGCTGTACTTTCGAGTGGGGGTTGGTTATCATACATAACATAAGTCAAAACTCGAGTTCTCAGTGATAAGGAGATGTAATGACAATTGGGCACGGTGACCAGAGGGAGAGAGGACCCTACCCAGCGAAAGGGGCTTACAATCTTCGCAGGGGAGGGGAAAGAGACAGGTAGGGTGATGGTGGGCCTAGACGCCAGAAGGTTTTGTGGAGGAGGAGTGAGCTCAGTTGAAGCATGATGTTTAGTGGAAGGTGTGTTATCAGGGGCGCTAAGGCCTGAATAAGAAGTATGGTGTTTTTCAGGTTGCTTTTGTATGCTGGTGAGATGTGGAGAGGTGAGATGTGCGTGATGTTGTACTTTTTGTTTTTTTGAGCGGGGCAGTGATGTTCCGAGAGATGTTGGGTGTACGCAAGGGAGAAGTCTTGGAGTACGGTTGGTGTGAGGAGTCTGCATTAAGGGGGGTGTATGAGAGCAGGAGGGTAGTTAGGTACTGTGAGGGAGCGGAGAGGAGGAGGGAGATTGCTTCGGGGTGAGGGGAGCTATTTGGGAAATTAGGGGCAGGAGATGTATGGAGGGGCAGGAGGCGTCACTGGGAGAGCCCGCCCTTGTTAGGTCATGGTTGTAGTAGATGTGATAACTCGAATTGGCTGGGGCAATGGGAAGCTCAGGTGAAAGGGATGGGCAGAGGGGATAGTGAGTGGCAGGAACGGAAATGTAGCGACAACATATGAGATGATGTGTGGAGATAGAGGAGATGGGAAGCAGGGAGTTAAGGATGGATTGGGGGGGGCTGCGAGGGTGCTAGCTGGGAGGCTGAGATGAGAAGGAGTATGTTTTGCGCAGGTAGTACTAGGGGAGATGACGATGGGCATGGACCAGCATTTTTGTGGTGTCATAGTTAGGAATGATCGACAGGAGTGCTCGGAGAGGAGAGATGTTTCTTCAGGCTGGAGGCGGCAGCAGAGTGTGGAGGGTTTGGATGTGTGGTTGAAAGGATAAAGCGATGAGTCTGTAGGGATTTACCCCAGTCAGCGGACTTGTGGGATCGGTTGTGAAAGTGATAGAGCCGGTTCTTTTTTTGACTGTCTTGTTTTATGAGGAAGTGGTTGCGGAGGTCTATTGGGCGCGGAGGCAGATGGTGAGAGGGTTTGGGATGAGTTGTGGTTTGATGAGAAGGATAAAGCAGACAGAATTGGTCTAGGAGTAATCGGCCAAGAAGCTGGACTTGTGGTGGACCGGTGAAAGTGTAGAAGCCTGTTGACTGTGAATGTAGCAGAGGATCAGGGGCGAGGGGTAGAGTATAGGTATCGATGGTGGTAGACGTGATGAGTAAGAAGGAGGAAATGGAGGACAGAGCTAGTCAGGGATCCGGAGAGTAGAGAAGTGACATCTGGGCGGGGGATGGTAGAGATTGTCGGTGCTGTCATCGAGCTACAGGTGGTTTATATGGATAATCTCATGTGAGGGACTTATGAGCTGGCGAGGCAAAGAGTGTAGATGGAGGTTATTGAGTAGTGGGCCCAGGGGACTGATCCCTTGGGGGACACCGACAGAGAGGAGGCTGGGGGGAGGTAGGGTGGCGCGAAGAGTTGATGAGACGCTGGAAAGTTGACGAATCGTGATGGTAGGGAGGTAGATGCCAGGAATTAGAGGCGCAAGTCTGTGTGGATGCGCGAGTGGGGGAGAATGGATTTTGTAGCAGAGGGAATGGTATCGACGAGTGTCAAAGGGAAGAGGACGAAGAGGTCTTATGGAGGAGAAGGACACAGAGTTTAGTGGCAATGAGGGCTTTAGCTCAGTTACTAAGGTCATTGGTTGGACTTTGGGTTAGGGCTGTTGTTCGGTAGTAGTCGGTTGGGGTTACGGAGGAAAACCCTATTGGTGTTGGAGTCGAAGAGAAAAGAGAGTGGGAGGATGGAGGTGGGCTGAGGAGCAGTTGAGAGGTTAGGACGTGCTGCTCGAGAGGAGTTTAGAAAGCAAACAGGGAAGCGTGGATGGGGGCGACGATAGGTTGGACAGAAAAGAGGGGTCAATGGGGAGAGTTGTTTTTGTTTAGGATCGGAGTAGGTTGTAGTGAGTAGTAGGTCTTATTTCCCCCTCCCGTTCTGTCTACACTCGCGCCCCCCTGGAAGAGGAGAGAATCCGGCAATCGAGGCTTATACGGATTTGTAGGTGAATAGAGTAGTGGGTGGGTGGAGGGCTGGGTTGCAAGGAGGGCTGATGATAGGAAGCATATGTAGGTTGTCACGGGAGTGATGACTAGGTTGTATGGGATGGCGAGATTTGGGTTTCAAAGGGGACGGGTTCAGGTAGTGTGAGTTTGGGATTTGGGACAGTAAGGAGGAAATGAGCTTGTCATGAGAGGTGGCTCGGTGGGGGAGGGAGCAAGTTTAAAGGGGGAAGCGGGCATGGTTGCAAGGGTAAGTGGGGAGGGTGGTGCGGGGGACTTGCGGGGCTGAAGGCTTTTACCTGTGTGGTAGTGTGGTAGATCGGTCTGGAGGGACATGTTCGATGAATGGGCAAAAGTCGATCTGCGGTGAAGAAGGAGGGAGATGGGGGAGAGGGATTAGGAGTGGTGTGTGGTGGGATACGCGGAGAAGGAGAGTTGAAGGTTTTGTGGTAAATTTTCTGGGGGTTGTGAGGACGAGGGTAGGATGATGAGAGTGTGTGATTGATTATATATGTTCTTGTTTGGCTCTGAGGCGGATCTGTGACTTTTTGGGTGAACTAAATAGCGTGTCTGCAGTGAAGTGTTTTGTGATGTAGAGGCAAACGTCATCATTTGGAGTTGAGTTTTTTTACCGCTCAGGTCGCTGTCGCGGGCTTAATCTCTCGTGGGAGGTAGACTCACTACAGGCATGTTTTGGTAGAAGTGCTGCTGTGCCAGGTTGTTGTTTGTCTTGAGAAGGTTTTTAACTGGTTTCAGTGTGGTGGTTTGTGTAGTTGAGAGGGAGCGCTCTCGAGTATGACTGAGTGCAAGGGGTGCTGGAGGTCGTTGTGCTTGATTTGTGATGGGTTGTAGAAGAGTGGGTGGGCCTTGTCGATGGGTCGTGTAGGTGGGCTGAAGTGAGTGAGAGTAGTGGAAAGAGGTAGACAGAGAGTCAGAGAGTGTGGTGGGAGGGTTTGATGGTTTGTTTTATGGATTCGCTGCGTGGTCGTACTGGATGATGAAACAGGTGGAGCAGTAGGTTGTGGAGGGTTTGGTGATGGTAGAGATAAGGTAAGGTGGGTTGGTGGTCAGGATAGGGGTGCTCCACTGGTAGGAATCTGAAGCTTAATTCTGGTGCAATCTAATGCTTATTTTCGCAGCAGCGCTGGTTGTTTGAATTTTGTTGAGACGGGGCACAACGCACTCGCTCGCCTTTTTCTGGGATTGGCTGACTGGCATTTCATCGCAGGGAGAGTCTGTTCGGTACACGGCTATGCTGGGGGATGGAAACGCCCCCTGAGCTGTGATCTGGCTGCGCTATGACATACTCCTTGATGTTGCTTTTTTCCCCACTGAGGACTGTGGGGAAGAACTGAATGTTGAAACATATGAGTCTCCCTGGCAGTTTCTCTGCTGGCTGTATAATAATGGCGTGTTGTAGAGCTTGTCTGTGATCATCTGCCCCTGTCGGTGAGTTGAGAAGGATCTGGGCGTTGTACATAGGTATTGTTGCTGCTAGATTACTCTCACCCCCAAATAACACATCAAATAAGTCTTATACAGTCTCCCCTTCGCCACTCTCTATCTCCTGGCCTGATGTACAGAGGGGAGGGAAGAGGAGGGTGGTTTTAGTGGAGGGCAGTAGCACTCACTCACATTTCGTTTGTTCATCAGGTTCGGGCTTCTGATGTTATGTAAGATCGGAGGTGGCTTGTACAGCGCTAATACATTGATGGGTGTATCTTGGTTTACTTAGGGGAGTTGTGGTGCCTTTGGAGTCTGACAGGCTCTTGCAGCCATTTGAGAAGCGATGCAGGGATGGGCGCAGCAGAGTGATTATATCGCTCTCCGCCTATCCCCTGTCTTAGACTACAGAAAATGATTGATGTCACAGAACGTGTCTTCGGATGAGGGGTAAGGACATCACCCCTGGAGAGGGAGGAGGTCTTCGCACTAGAACTGAGAGAAGAGACACGCCCTACTCCTACTGAGAGGAGAGATACTTCGCCGTCTTGTAGATGTTTGATGCTTGTAAGAAGAGGATCTCGAAAAAGCTTCAAGTTCTGTTGTAAGTGCGTTGAGAGCAGAGAGAGAAAGCGCAAGATTGTTAAGCCTGAGGGGGATTAGGTTGTGGTAGCACGCAGAGCAGGAGAAGAAGTTAATCTGTTGTGGGACTTGAAACGCTCCGAGAATGGTAGAGGGCTCTAGTAATCAAGTGGGGTGCGTGTGAGGAGTGCCAGCACCCTCTTTTAAGTTGCACAACCAGAGCAAGGTGGAGTAAGGGTCTGATGTTGGTGGGGATAGATTAGATACTACCGCAGCGCGATGACAACACGACGCGAGGGAATAGCGCCTCATCATCCAAGTTCATTGCGGGGCTTCTCCAGGGGATCCTCTTAGGCAGCCCGGCTGCCCAGGAATCGTGTCGGCTTCTCAAGACTCGTGTGTCAATGACGCCTAAGTGACGTGACCTGCTGGCGCTGGACCCTGGGAGGATCATCAAAGGCCGGAGCAGTTCTGGGACAGGACAATCACAGGCCCACCAACGTTATCGTAGAGAGAGCGAGGACCTACGCTTCTTCCCTACTGCAAGTAGAGAATGTCGCTACAGGTAAGAAAGGACGTATGGTAAGTGGGGGCGGGGTGGTGGAGGGAGGGGGTGTGGTCTTTGAGGGGGCAGAAGGATGATAGAGTTGCATTGTTAGAGACAGTCTTGTGGGGGGGGTGTGAGGGCTTTCTAGAGGGGGGTTTGATCAGCTAGGTGGGTGGTGGGTGAGGTGCTAGAGGGGGGTGACGGGGGGCCGGAGGGTGTTGGGGGGAGGGGAGGTGTATATAGCCGAGACGCTGGAAGTTTGGTGACTAGGGCAGAGATGAGCGTGACGAGGGGAGTTTTCCGGATTTGAAGGTGGGGGTGGGGGGGGGGTTGGGTGAAGCGCGCGGCGGTGTGGGGGTTGTGTGAGTGTGTATTGCTGGGAAGTGGGACTTGAGGTGGGGTTTGAGTGGCGTGTGTGTGGGCCTAATGTTGTAGGGAGGGGGTGGGGGGGATGTGGATTGTTTGGAGGGGGGGGGTAGGTAGGTAGAAGAAGCTGGTTATGGGCAAGGGGTAAGCGGATGTGGAGGGTGTGGGTTGAGTGTATTGGTTTGGGAGGGGGGGGGATGTTGATTGGTTCTGGAGGGGGGGGAAAAGTGGGGAGGGGTTTTGTAATTGTGTGGGGTGATCGGCATGGAGGGGGGAGTCTGCCAGTGGATGTGTTAGGTAGCAGCTGCCAGAACATACCGGGAGAGGATATTGGTGACCCCTCTGGGGTCCGGTCCTCCAGATTGTCTAATGGCACATCGAAGATTCCTCAGAATAGATCGCTAAGATGTCTCTCGTGGTTCGTACCCTCAGCGCTTCCACGTTTTTTCTGTGCGGGAAGACGGTTGCTGGAGTCGCAGTCTCGATTTTGTCAATTTCGCAATATTGTTTTACTCTCGGGCGCGATCTAGTCTTGCTTAAGTCCCGCGGGAATGCTTATATCGTGGGGGCTGACGGAAGATACTGGTATTTCGACATAGAAAAGTTCCATTGTGAAGCGTATGGCCTCAGCGCATGTTTCACGAGGCGGTACGCAGAGGAGCTTGAGATTGTCCAATAAGAAAAATGAAGCAAAGATGGATGAGTTGGGAAGAATAAAAGGGTAGAGAAAGAGACGCCAGAGAGGGACAAGTCGAGAGTTAGTGTAACCGCGTACGGGGGAGCGCATGAACAGAACGAGTGGTGGTAGTTAAGAGTATCGTGATGCGGGTGGCAGATAGACAGGGACGCGTGGAAGATGTTATGGTAGGGGGCAGAAACAAGAACGGGTGAGAGGACTGGGATCGTAGAGGTCAGATACAGGGATATTCTGAGACGATGCGTTACGGGTTGGGGGCAGAAATCAGGGTACGTGGAGTGACGGGAACTGTAATACCGGAACAGATACGGGACGTTTGATGAGACGGACAGGGGGGCAGTATACTTGGACTGAGAGGAAATGGACAGGGCAGAGTAAGAAAGTGGGAGGGACGTGTGCGGGGGCCAAGGAGTAGATAACTAGGATTTTGCGATGTGGACGGAGATGAGACGGGACAGGGAGTGAGAGGCAGATGACAGGGAATTGGCTTTGTGTGAGAGACGGGACGGGGGAGAGCAGTGAGTTACCAGAGGGATTACGATGAGAGTGAGTAAGGTGACGGGGAGCAGGATAAATATCAGGCGTTTTTCTGACATTGCACGAGGGCGCGAGGGGGCATTGGTGCATTGAGACAGTTCATGGGGGTATAGCGCGAGCTGATACAGGATGGTTGATGTGTACGGAGACGGGGAGCTCAGGGATACAGGACATTGAAAGAGTATAGCGATGGAGTGGAGAAGAGGGCAGATTACCGGATGTGAGGGAAGCAGACGGGAGAGCAGATTACAGGGACGTTGAGTGACATGAGCGGGGGCCAGATATCAGGAGCCGGAGTTGAAGCTTGGTAGGTGTAGGGAACGGGGAGAAGATTACGTGGGACGCGTGGGAGATGATTATGGTCAGGTGCAGATTACTCAGGGATGTGTGAGACAGACGGGGCAGAGTACAGGACCGTGAGAGGTTGGAGGGAGAAGGAGATAGATGACAGGGGACGTTGAGAGACGGGACGGGGGGGAGAGAAGAATACAGGAGTAGAGAGACACTGACGGGGGGGCGAGGATACAGTGATGGTGAGGACGGGACGAGGCGAGATTACAGGGACGTGAAGTAGTTTTGAGTGTGATGGTTGGTGAGCATGTATTACAGGGTGTGTAGAGTACGGACGGGGGGTGCGTAGTGTGAACGTAGGGGATTGGTGGTGAGGTAGACGGGAGGGCGGGGGCAGATTTATGTACAGGTACGTGATGAGGGATGGACGCGGAAAGCAGATACTAGGATTGGTGAGAGACAGTAGCGGGCGCGAGATACAGGATTGTGTATGGAGTATATGGGGGACGTGCGGTTGGAGAGGAATAGGCAGGGACGTAGTGTTGTGAGATTGAGGATACTTAGAGCGGTTGCGGGGAGAGGATAGATGTGATATCCAGAGCGGGTTTAGATGGGAATTGACTGAGACTGGGGGGGGGGGCTATCGATACATGGTTTAGGTTGAGATGAGACGGGACTTGGGGGGCTCAAGGGGAGGTGTTACAAGGAACGTGAGAGTTTGGTTAAAGGGCGGGCAGACTGACAGGGACGGTGAGATGGCTGTAGCTGAGACGGACGGAATGGCTTAGAGATACAGGACGTGAGAGGTGCAACTCGGTATCGTTTATATTGGCTCAGATGTACAGGATAGTGTGAGTCGTTGGAGTCGGTGGAACGACAGAATCAAGAGAACGTGAGGAGAGAGACGGGTACGGGGTGTGCAGTGAGCAAGAGAGTTACTGGAGCGTTGAACGAGCGTAGGCGGACGGATCGAGCAGGGATACTTGGACGTTCGAGTGGGAAGGAAAAGGAGCATGATGGAGTGCGGGATGAGTGAGGAGACAGACCGGGAGCAGATACCTGGACTGTGGAGAAGGATTGGACGGGAGGATCAGAGTACATGGACAGGTGAGGGAGACGGACGTGAGCAGATTTTGGACTGTGAAGTGTAGTAGACGGGCAGGGAGAGGATACAACATCGTGATAGGAGGGGAACGGGAGAGTCTGAGATTACCGCAGGACCTATGTTGGGTTTTTCGAGGGGGTGGTGAGGGGGTGGATGGTGAGGGTGAGAGGGGGGCAGATTACGGAGAAGCGTGGAGAGATGGACGGTGGGCAGGTTTACAGGAGACGGGAGTGGAGAAGAAGGTTGTCAGTTGATGGTGGATCTGTGGGCGGAAGCATGATACAGGTACGGTGATGAGCACAGGAATGGAGACGGGTGGGAAGGCAGTTAGGCAGGGACCGTTGAGAGATGGAACGTTGGGCGAGAGCCAGATGAAGCAGGATGTTGGAGTATGGGACGAGGGGATCGCAGATACTCTACGCTTATGACGTGATGTGGGAGCGGATCGGGGCAGAGTGATTACGAGAGATGTGAGAGTGAGCGGGGTGGGCGAGCGGCGAGTGGATTACAAGGAGTTGAGAGGGGCTAGGATAGTATTATGGGTATGGTGGTGGCAGATACAGGACCTGAGGACGGCACGGGGCATGAGTAACTGAGGACATGGGTAGAGAGACGGGGGAACGGGAAGCAGATAGAGGGATTCGTGCGAGGGGATGGACAGGAGTGCAGATACAGGACGAGTGGAGAGGTTGGAATGGACTGGGAGCAGATAATTGGACGTGGAGAGGAGACAGACAGGGAGCAGATAGAGAGGGACGTGATGAGAACGGTATGGGAGACAGTTGGACGAGAGAAATGAGAGTATGGAGCGCCGGACGCAGGCTACGGGATGTGTGAGAGACAGACGGGTGGCAAGATACAGGATGGTTGAGAGACGGACGGGCAGCAGTACAGGTATGGTGATTGAGAGCGGGGGTACAGGTGGGCGAGATACAGGACATGAGGGGGGATGTGGTACGGGAGCATCTATCAGGACTAGTCGAGGAGGTAGCGGGACGGGGCAGATACAGGATGTGAGAGAGGGGAACGGGGACGGGGGGGGCTCGATACAGGACGTGAGAGACGGACGGGAGCAGATACAGGATGTGAGAGACGGACGGGGGGCTAGGCAGGATAGATGCGGCATTGATGAGGAAATGGGACGGGACGTAATGATACGATGGTCGTGAGAGGGACGGGTAGGGGGTGCAAGATTACAGGAAGATGATGGAGGACGGACGGGGGGAAAGTGGCAGATACAGGACGTGAGAGAACGACGGGAGAAGATAAAGGACGTGAGAGGACGGACGGGTGCGCAGATACAGGAGTGCAGAGACGGACGGGTAGCAAGGACAGGACGTAGAGTTATAGGATATGACGGGAGCAGATTACAGGACGGTTTGAGAGCAGGGCACAGGGGAGGCGAGATACAGGAACGTGAGTGGCATGGACAGGGAGCGCCAGAGTCAGCAGGACTGCGTGAGAGGACTGGGTTGATCGTGAGCAGAAATACAGGATGTTGAGAGTGGTGACGGGGGGCAGATACCGGGGACGTGAGAGATGGACGGGTGCAGATACAGGACGTGAGAGACGGACGGGAGCAGATACAGGATGTGAGAGACGGACAGGGGCAGATTACAGGTTCGTGAAAAGACGGAGCGGGAGCATGATAAGCAGTTAAGGATGTGAGAGGGACGGGGATGGGGCAGGATACTAGGACGTGAGTGGGATGGACGGGGGGCAGATACAGATGTCATGGAGAGATGGACCAGGGGGAGGATACAGGATCGTGATGGGATTACTGGTGAATTGACTGGGAGCAGGTTACCAGGACGTGTGGAGAGAAGGCGACGGGAGCAGATACAGGACGTGAGAGACGGACGGGAGCAGATACAGGATGTGAGAGACGGACCGGAGCAGATACAGGACGTGAGAGAAGGACGGGGGGTCAGGACACAGGGACTCGGAGTGCTGGGGAACGGGAGCAGGATACAGGATGTGAGAGAGACGGGACAGGAGCTGATTATCGGAGTGTGAGAGACGTGGATAGGATGCAGGGATACAGGATGTGAGAGACGGACGGGAGATGATACAGGACGTGAAGGACGGACGGGAGCAGATACAGGACGTGAGAGACGGACGGGAGAAGATACAGGACGTGCAAGACGCGACGGGGGAGAAGATACTAGGAGTGTTGAGAGACGGACGGGAGCAGATAAGGTGTGAGAGAACGGACAGGAGTCAGATAAGGCGTTGAAGGAGCGTTACGGACAGGAGCAGATACAGGACGTGAGAGATGGACGGGAGCAGATACAGGACGAGAGAGACGGACGGGAGCAGATACAGGACGTGAGAGATGGACAGGAGCAGATACAGGACGTGAGAGACGGACGGGAGCAGATACAGGATGTGAGAGACGGACGGGAGCAGATACAGGACGTGAGAGACGGACGGGAGCAGATACAGGACGTGAGAGGCAGGAGGGAGAGATATCCAGGGGACTCTGGAGACGGACCCGCCCCCCCCCCCCCACCCCCCCCCCCCCCCCCCCCTGCGGCGACGGGGGCAGAGATACAGGACGTGAGTGATGTGGCGGCGGACGGGATGTCAGATTACTGGACACTGAGAGAATGGATGGGGGCTGATACTGGACAGTGAAGAGGCGGGACGGGAGCAGATAACCAGAGACGTGAAGGAAGTAGACGGGAGCAGATACAGGACGTGAGAGACAGACGGGAGCAGATACAGGATGTGAGAGACAGACGGGAGCAGATACAGGATGTGAGAGATGGACGGGAGCAGATACAGGACGTGAGAGACGGACGGGAGCAGATACAGGACGTGAGAGATGGACAGGAGCAGATACAGGACCTGAGAGACGGACGGGGGCAGATACAGGATGTGAGAGACGGACGGGAGCAGATACAGGACGTGAGAGACGGACGGGAGCAGATACAGGACGTGAGAGACGGACGGGAGCAGATACAGGACCTGAGAGACGGACGGGAGCAGATACAGGACGTGAGAGACGGACGGGAGCAGATACAGGACGTGAGAGATGGACGGGGGCAGATACAGGACGTGAGAGACGGACGGGAGCAGATACAGGACGTGAGAGACGGACGGGAGCAGATACAGGACGTGAGAGACGGACGGGAGCAGATACAGGATGTGAGAGACAGACGGGAGCAGATACAGGACGTGAGAGATGGACGGGAGCAGGATGACAGGACGGTGTGAGTAGACGGTGACGGACAGATACAGGGGGAGTGAGGGACGGTCGGGGGAGGCAGGATACAGGACGTGAGTTGAGAGACGGGATGGAGCAGTTACAGGATGTGGGGACGAGACGGGAGCAGATAAGGGTGTCGTGGGAGACGACGGGAGCAGATACAAGGATTTTATGTGGAGGAAGGATGGGAAGCAGGAAGATACAGGATAAGAAATGGTTCGGGGGGCAGATACAGGACAGAATACAGATGTGTAGTGACTGGAGGGGGGGGAAGCAGATTCAGGATGGCTGAGAGACATGCTGGGGGCAGATAAAGGACGTGGAAGAGTTGGGACTGGGAGCAGATATCAGGGAAAGTGATAGAGGGACTGACGGGCAGCAGATACAGGTACCTGATGAGATGGGATGGACGGGGCAGGTATTACAGGACTGTGAGAGGGGACGGAGGGAGCGATACAGGACGTGGGAGACGGACGGGAGCAGATACAGGATGTGAGGAGTCGGACGGGAGCAGATAAGGAGGTCTGTGAGAGACGGACGAGGAGCAGTTGACAGGACGTGAAGAGATGGGACGGGATAAGCATTTTAAAGGAAGTGGAGAGACAGACAGGAGAAGATCAGATACTGAGACGTAAGAGCATTGGACGGGATGCAGATACCGGACGTGAGAGGCTGCGTGTCGGGTAGCAGATACAGGACGTGGAGATTCGCTGACGGGAGCAGTTCAGGGACGTGATGAGATAAGGACGGGGGGAAGTAGCAGATGAGAATTAAAGGAGTGAGAGACAGACAGGAGCAGATACAGAACGTGAGAGGTTGGACAGGAGATAGATAGGATACAGGGACAGTGAGAGACGGACGGGAGCAGATACAAGGACGTGAGGTACGGACGGGAGTAGTTATCAGGACGTTTGAGAGACGGAGACGGAGGGAGCAGATACAGGACGATGAGAGTAGTATGGCGGGAGCAGATACAGTACATGAGAGACGGACGGGAGGAAAGCAGATACAGGATGTGTGAGTGAGAGATGGTACGGGGCAGATTTAACAGGACTGAGAGTATGGACGGGAGCAATACGGACGAGAGAGACGGGTGGGGGCAGATACAGGACGTGAGAGACGGACGGGAGCAGATACAGGATGTGAGAGACGGACGGGGGCAGATACAGGACGTGAGAGATGGACGGGAGCAGATACAGGACGTGAGAGATGGACGGGAGCAGATACAGGACGTGAGAGACGGACGGGAGCAGATACAGGACGTGAGAGATGGACGGGAGCAGATACAGGACGAGAGAGACGGACGGGAGCAGATACAGGATGTGAGAGATGGACGGGAGCAGATACAGGATGTGAGAGATGGACAGGAGCAGATACAGGACGTGAGAGACGGACGGGAGCAGATACAGGACGTGATAGACTGACTGGAGCATATACATTGGGGACGTGGAGAGATGGATCGACTGTATGCTCAGATGCGATCATGAGTACAGTGGAGTGTTGTTACGACGGTGGCAAAGTGGGGACGGGTTGGGGCTGTCGCAGATTGTATATATGTGACTGCGTTGAGGAGGTAAAAGTGAGTTATATCAAGGGATGAAGGTGTGGAGTGGAGGAATTGCGTGACGGACGGGGTGTGATTTCCGCCAGTGGAGTAGTTAGTCTTCTTCTTTATGCCTCAGATCCTCCCGTGTATCCGACGTGGGATTTGTGGTTGAGAGAGATTCTGCTCACCGTCTCCATCTCTCACGTCCTGTATCTGCTCCCGTCCGTCTCTCACGTCCTGTATCTGCTCCCGTCCATCTCTCACGTCCTGTATCTGCTCCCGTCCGTCTCTCACGTCCTGTATCTGCTCCCGTCCGTCTCTCACGTCCTGTATCTGCTCCCGTCCGTCTCTCACGTCCTGTATCTGCCCCGTCCATCTCTCACGTCCTGTATCTGCTCCCGTCCATCTCTCACATCCTGTATCTGCTCCCGTCCGTCTCTCACGTCCTGTATCTGCCTTCCGTCATTCTACTCAGTTCCTGTATCTCGGCTCACGTCCGTCTCTCCGTCCCTGTATCTGCACGCCGTCCATTCTCTCAATGGTCCTCGTATCTGCTCCTTCCATCTTCACGTCCACTGTGTATATTTGCCCCCACCGTTCTCTCACGTCCTGTATCTGCTCCCGGGCTCCATCTCTTCAGGTCCGTTGTATTCTGCCCCCACCGTCTCTCTCTGTCCTGTATCTGCTCACGTCATCTTCGTGTCATGGTCCTGTACTCTGCTTCCCGTCCATCTCTAATCTTCCTGTATTCTCGCTCTCCGTCCGTCGCTCTTTCTTACTGTATTGACTCCCGTTCCATGCTCTTCACGTCCTGTAGATCGCCCCGTCCGTCTTCTGTATGTATCTGCTACAGTCCGTCTTCTTGCGCCTGTTATTGGCTCCGTACAGTCTCTAAACGTCCTGTATCTGCTCATGTCCATCTCTCAAGTTCTGTTATCTAGCTCCTGTCTGTCTTCTGCACGTCTTTTCTGGCTACGTCCATATCTCTCACGTACTGTATCTGCTCCCGTTCCGTATCTTCACGTTCCTGTTATCTGCTCCCGTCGTTCTCCCACGTGTTACTGTAATTTTATTTTTTTTTGTTTTTTGCATCCTTGTCGTCTATGCTCGTTACGTTCTGTTATTCTGCGTACTGTCTGTCTCGCTCACTGTTCCTTTATTGGCTGCTCGCCGTGTCATCTCCTCACGTCCTGGTGATCTTGTGCTGTCCGTCCGTCTCTCACTATCTTGATAATCTGCTTCCCGTCCGTCTTCTCACAGTCGCTGTATCTGCTTCCCGTCTGTCTCCTCCACGTCCTGTTTTCTGGTCTGCCTCGTCACTCGCCGTGTGTCTCTGTTTGTCTGTATCTGCCCGATCCATTCTCTCAGGTCCGGTTCTTGATCCCGGTCAGATCTCTCGACGTCCCTTGTTTAATCTGCTTGTCCGTCCATATCTACCACGTCCTGTATCTGCCCCCTCGTCCTGTTCTCAGCCGGTCGCCTGTATTTGCTCCCGTCCAGTTCATCGCTCACATTCCTGGGTATTCCTGCACCACCCGCGACATCTTCTCACTTAGTTTCCATGGTAAGATCTTGCGCACTGTACCATCCTTTCTACTCTCAAACATCCGTATCTGTCCGTCGCCGTCTCCCACGTCCTGTGATGCGTGTGAATTCCCGTACGTATCCAACATCCTGTATCTGTCGTTCCTCATGTCCGGTGTTCTCTCACGGTCCTGTTGTCGTGCTCCAGTCCGTCTCTGTCACGTGCCTGTATCTAGCTCCCGTCCGTCTCTACGTCCTGTCTCTGCTCCTGTCCATTCTTCTCGTCGTAGACTTCGCCTGGTATCGTGCTTCCAGTCTGTTCTGCACCCGAGTGTCTGTTATGTCTTGCTCCGTCTGTATCTTCGAACGTTCTGTATCTGCTGACAGCGTCGTCGTATCGTCGTCACTCTTGTATGCTCTGCTCGCCGTCTCGCACTTCACGTCCTGTATGTCTGCTCCAATGCAGCCTCATCGCTCTCAGGTCCTTATTCGCTCACGTCAGCCTCTCATGTTCTCTGTATCTGCTCCCGTCAGGTCTCTCTGGTCTGTTTACTGCTCCCGTCCGCCTCTCACGTCCTGTATCTGCGTCTGTCCGTCTCTCACGTCCTGTATCTGCCCCCGTCCGTCTCTCACATCCTGTAATTCTGCCCACGTCGTGTCTCTCAGGTCTGTATTCTGCTGACGCCTGGCCATTCTCTCACGTCAATGTATCTGCCTCCCGTCTCGATCTCTCTCGGTCCTGTATTCTGCGCTCCGTCCATCCCCTTCTCATTTCCTGTTAGTATGCTCGTCCTGTGCTGTCTCTTCACATTTCTGTATCTGCTCGACGTATCTGTTTCTCTCAGCGTCCTGTTATCTGCTCCCGTCTGTGCTTACTTCTCGTAGCCTGTATATCTCCGTCCGCCTCTCTGTCTAGTATCTTGCACCATCCATCCTCTCAGGGGGGCTCCATGTATATTGCTTCCCGTCCGCCTTCTCACGTCCTGTATCTGCTCCCGGTTCGTCCTTCTCTGACGGTCCGTGTTATCTGTCGCCAGTTTACCGCCTCTCAGTCCTGTATCGCTCCCCGTCCGTCTCTCTCGTCCTGTTTCTGCTTCCAGTCCGTCTCTCACATTCCTGGTAGATCGTTGCCCGCGTACCGTCTCTGCAGGGTCGATTGTTTTCGCTGTCTCCTGTCCATG
This sequence comes from Phyllomedusa bahiana, assembly GCA_025379985.1. Lineage (NCBI taxonomy): Eukaryota > Metazoa > Chordata > Amphibia > Anura > Hylidae > Phyllomedusa > Phyllomedusa bahiana. The sequence goes on along the minus strand of JAODAL010035292.1, from coordinate 13,503 downwards.
TCTCTGTCACGGTCCTGTATCATTGCTCCCGGTGCCGTTCTCTCTTCGGTCCTGTATCTTGCTCCGTCCATCTTTCACGTTCCTGTATTCTGCTCCCGTCGTCCTTCACTCGTACAACTGTATCTGCGCCTGTCCGGGCTCGCGGTTCTGGGATCCATCAGTGTAATCTGCTTCAGGTCCGTCTCTCACATCCTGGTATGTCATTTGCTTCCGTCCGTTGCAACTTCACGTTCGTCTGTATCGCATCTCCCGTTCCGTCGTCTGAGTCCTGTGTATCTGCTGCACCGTCCGTCCTTCCTCGCGTCCCTGTAATCAGTTATTCCCGTCCGCTCTCCACATCCTTTGTATTCTGCTCACTGTCCGTCTCTCACATCGGTATCGTGCTCCTGTCAGGTTCTCTCGCACTCTGTTTGCTGCTCCCGTCCGTCTCTCAGGTCCTGTGTCTGCCCCCGTCCGTCTCTCACGTCCTGTATCTGCTCCGGTCCGTTCTCTAACATCCGTGTGAGATCGTGTGCCCGTCCGTTCGTGTTCTCAAACGTCCTGGTATGCTGCGCTGCCCGTTCAGGTTTTCTCTCACGTCCTGTATCTGCTCCAGGTCCGTCTCTCACGTCCTGTATCTGCCCTGTCCATCTCTCAGGTCCTGTATCTGCCTCCCGCCGTCTCAGATCTCTCCACGTACCTGTGTATCTGCCCCATCCGATGTACTCTCCATAGCATCCATGTTTGCGTAGCTCCGCGTCTCTTAAGGTCCATGTATCTGCCTCCGGTCGTCTACATCTTTAACATCCTGTATCTGCCCGTCCGTCATCTTCACGTCCGTGTATCTGCTCCGTCCAATCTGCTCACGTCCTGTATCTGAGCCCCGCGTCCGGTCTATCGACATCCTGTTTTGCTCCCGTCCGTTCCACGTGCCTGTGTATGTGATCCCAGTACAATCTAGATCACGTCCTGTATGCTGCTACCGTCGTTCTATCTACGTCCTGATCTGCTCCCGTCCATCTCTCACGTCCTGTATCTGCCCCGTCCGTCTCTCACCTCCTGTATCTGGCGAACCCGTCCGTCTCTGTCTCGGTCGTATCTGCTCCCGTCCATCTCTCACGTCCTGTATCTGCTCCCGTCCGTCTCTCACGTCCTGTATCTGCTCCCGTCCGTCTCTCACGTCCTGTATCTGCTCCCGTCCATCTCTCACGTCCTGTATCTGCTCCCGTCCGTCTCTCACATCCTGTATCTGCTCCCGTCCGTCTCTCACGTCCTGTATCTGCTCCCGTCCGTCTTCTACACTCCTGTATGTCTGCCCCGTCTTGTCTTCTTCACGGTCTCCGTTTGTTATATGCTTTCCGCCGTCTCCATTTCTCTGTCCTGTATTCTGCCCCGTCCGTCTCTCACTTCCTGTTTCTGCTCCGTCTCCGCTCTCACATGCCTATTTGTATCTTTTCACTCCCGTCTGTCTCTCACATCCTGTACCTGCTCCGGTTCAGAATTGCTCTCATGTGCATGTATCTGCCTCCCCTCCGTATCTCCTCAGCGTCCTTTATGACTTGCTCCCGTTGTCTCTCAGTCATGTATACTGCTGTTCCTTGTCCCATTCTCATCACGTCCTGTATCTGCTCCTGTCTTCTATCCGTCCTGTAATATGCGTTCCCGTCCGTTCTCCGCGTCCTGTATTCGTGCCCCGTCGCGTCTTATCAGGTCTGTTTATCTGGCTCCCGTCCTAGCTCTTCTGTCCTGTATGCTGCCCTCGCGATCCGGGTCTTCTCAGCATTCCTGTATCTTGAACGTCGTCTATTCACGTTCAATGTTGGTCTGCTCCCTGTTCACGCGATCAACCTACATCCTGGTATCTGCGTCACCGCGTCCCAGAATCTCTCTCGTCCTTATTCTTGCTCCCGTCATCTATCACGTGCCCCTGTATCTGCTACCGTCCTCATACTGCTCGACGTCCTGTATTCTGGCGCCAGCGTCCATCTCTCAGTTCTGTATCATGACTCCTCGGTCCACCTATCCTCAGGTCGCATGTATCGCTCCCGTCCGTCTTTCACGTCTTGTTTCTGGCTCACTGGTCCGTCTCTCGCAGTGCCATATATCTGCGCTCAGTCCGTCATCCTCACGGTTACCTGTATGCAGCTCCCGTCATCATCTCTGTAACGGTCTTTGTATTTCGGTCTATCGTTCTGTCTCGACTCTTATATCTCTGTATTCTGCTCTTTCACTTCCGCTCACGTCCTGGTATTCTGCTTCCAGTCCGGTCTTCTCACTGTCTGTATCTGCCACCGTCGCGTATTTCACGTTCCTGTATCTGCTTCCCAGTCCATTCTCAGTCCTGGTATCCTTGCTCCCGTCCTCGTCTCTGTACAGTCCCTTGTAATCTGCCGCCGTCCGGTCTCTTCCACGTCCTCATATATGCGTCCGTTCCATCTCTCACGTCCTGTTATCTGCCCGTCCGCGTCTGCTCACATTTCCTGTTATCTTGCCCCGTCGCTGTCTCGTGCACGTCTGTATGGCTTACCCGTCCGCGTCTCTCACGCGTCTTGATCTTCTCCTGCGGGCCATCTCTCACATACTGGTATCTGACCCGTCTGTTCATTTCTCACATCTGTATTCTCTGGCTCCCTCGTACCATCTCTCATTCGCGTCGCTGTGATCTGCCCCGTCGTACTCTCACGAATCCTGTAGTCGTGACACCGTCGTCCTCTCACAATCTCCTGTATCTGCGTCCGTCCCATCTCTCACGTCGCCTGTATCCTGCCCCGTCGTGCTCTCACAGTCCTGTATCTGACCCCAGTTGCTGTCTCTCACGTCCTGTATCTTCTCCCGTCCGTGCTGTGCTCACGTCCTGATACTCTGTCTCGCCGTCCCATCTTCAAGTCTTGTATATGCCCCTGTCTGTCTTCTGCACATCCTGGTGATTTGCTCCCTGTCCATCGTCTCACGTTCCTGTATACTTCTGCCGGTCCATCTCTTCAGGTCCTGTAATCTGCTCCGTCGGTGTCTCTCATGCGTCCTGTATGTTGACTTCCCGTCTAGTCTCTCACTTCGTAGTCTGCTCCGCGTTCCATCTCCTCATGTTCTTACGTATATGCTTGCCCGTCCGTCTCTCGAGCCGTCCTGTATCTGCTCCGTCTGGTCTCTCACATCACTGTATCGCTTCCTCGTCAGCTCATCGTCTCTATAGTAGTGGTATCTGCTCCGTCCGTCTCTCACGTCCTGTATCTGCTCCCGTCCGTCTCTCACATCCTGTATCTGCCCCGTCCGTCGCCTCGAACATCTGTTATTTCTGCCCCGCGTACGTTCTCACGTTCTCCTGTATCCTGCTCCTGTCCATCTATCACGTACGTGTATCTTGCCCCCGTACGGTCTATAACGTCCTCTGTATCGGCCCGTCCTGTCTCTCACCAGTCTGTTTTTGCCCCAGTCGCATCTCTGCCAGTCTCCTGTGATCTGCACCATTGTGCCGTCTCTACGTAGCTGTTGTCTGACCCCGTCCATCTATCACGTCCTGAGTCTGCCCACCGGTCGTATCTCACAGTGTCTGTATCTGTGCTCCCGTCCGTCTCTCGTGTCCTTTGCGATTTTCTCACCTTTTCTTCCCAATCATCCATTTGCTTCATTTTCTTAGTTGGACAATTAAGTCCTCTGTAGTCGGTGACTTTGCGCTGAGGCCTCAATGACTTTCTATGTGAAGTTCTCGTCAGCCCCCGATATAAGCATCGGGCTTAAGTTGTATGCGTTGTTAAAAGTTAATCAATGATTGGAAAAAAAAATGGGTCTGCGACTGCAACGTTCCGCGTGTACAGAAGTGAATGCTGAGTGGAACATGGAGAGCACGTCAATTGTGAGGAGATTGAGTGGGGCTTTAGGCGATCGGGGGACGGAGCTCAGAGTGGTCACCATATCAGTGTGTATCGGGTCAGCTTGACCTGTCACAATCCTCTGAGCTCCCCTCCAGCTCGGTTAATCCTCCAGCTTTTACCCCCCTCTCCAGCAATCTATCCCACTCCAGTAACCATCAACCACCGACCTCCAGTGCCGTTACCCCCCACTTTTTACCCCCCCATCCAGCATTCGCGACCCCCCCTCCATTAGAAGCCATCGACCTACGCGCCCCTCCCGCATTCACCCCCCAACCCGCCGTCACCCCCCCCCCCCCCCCTTCAGCCGCCCCTGTCTTGCTGTCACCTCCGCTCCGGCTATCACCCCCCTCCGGCCGTCACCCCCCTCTAGCCCTCACCCCCCCACAGCTGTCAACCCCCTCTAGCCCTCACCCCCCCCACAGCTGTCTAGCATTCATCTTCCCTCAAGCAGCCCCCCTCCACCCGCCCCCCTCCATGTCCTTTTTACCTGTAGATTCCTTGCAGGAGGGGAGAAGGTAGGTCCTGCTCTCTCTAGAAGCGTTGGTGGCTGTGAGTGTCTGTCCAGAACTGCTCCGGCCTTTGATGATCCTCCCAGGGTCCAGCGCCAGCAGGTCACGTAACTTAGGCGTCATTGACACACGAGGACCGCGTGTCTTGAGAATTGCCGACACGACTTCATGGGAAGCCGGGGATGCTAGATGGATTCATGGATGAAGACGTCATATGAACATGATGGAGGCGCTTCCCTGCGTCGTGTTGTCAGGCTGCGGGTCTTATCATCACACTTACCTGGCTGGTTGTGCAATTAAAGGGGTGCTCTCACCACATTGATTTGCTTCATTTGCATTAGAACTAGTTTCTCTTTTCTCATGATTGTTATCTAAGTTCCCCTGGTTATATGTGCTTTCTCTCTGCTCTCACGCTTACACAGACTTGAGCTTTTGATCTCTTTTACAGCTTCAAATACAGGGGCGAGTCTCTCCTCTCAGTAGGAGGCGTGTCTCTTCTCTCAGTAGGCGTGCCTTTCTCTCAGAAACAGCAGGTTGTTGTTTACCTCACTGAGAGGTTGTGGGACATCAATCATTCTGTGTTAGCAGGGGAAGGGAGAGGGATATCAGTCGTCTTGCTGCCCTCCTGCATGCGCTTCAAATGGCTGCCCAGAAGCTCTTGTACAGCTCCAGGCACCACAAGCTCCTTGCTAACCGAGTACACCTCAATTGCTGTAAGCTCGTTGATACTTTAGAGCCCTGATACTGATGAAACAAATGGAGGTAGTGCATACGGCCCCCTTCCTCCTCTCTGTTATCAGGCAGGAGATTGAGGGTGGAGAGGGTTGAACGTGGAGACTCCGAGGATGTATTAGAGTTTTGTGTTATTTGTGGTGTGACTTTTTTGAGCCGGTTTAATGTCATAAATTTTCTTTGTGGGGAGAGAGTGAATCTAGCAGCTACAGACCTAGTAATTGGCCCCCCCCCCCCACAGATCCTTCACCTCAGGAGAGGGGGATGAGCACAGACGATAGCTCACACAGCCTTGATATACAGCCTGCAGGAGAAAAAAAGCTGAGGCTCTTAGTTTTCTCTCTTATTCTGCGCCCACGCTCAGGTGGGGGAGTAATCGATGCAACAGTGTGCCAGGCTGACCAATGCACCGCGGCAGGGGGGCGGTTCCTATCCCGATAAAAAAAAACAACAGGAGATGCGTTGTTCGAAAGGCTGAGTGAAATTGACCCGTTCAGCCATTTCTACAGATAAAGGGGGCGGTGGTCCCGCGGTCCGCGAAACGCTGGCTGAAATAGCTATAGAATGCACAGATTTAAGCTCAGATCCTCCAAACCCATATCTGACCCACAACCTCCTATACTCCTTCTCTTACCCATCTGCAACCGCACCTGCATCTCGCTGTTTCATATCCAGTACGACCAGCAGGAATCTACAAAACCTCATACATCACACTACTCTCTGACTCTACTTGATCCTCTTTCCGCAATCTCCTCACTTCACTTGACCCAGACAACAGGCCACCACTGTCTATCAAACCATACCGCCCCCGCAATCTACCTACTTGCTTGACTCGTCGCTCCTCTCTCACATCACAACACAGAACCCGTAATAATCAGAACAGACAACCTGGCACACAGACTCTACCAAACAGCTGAAGGCTTATCAGAGTGCTCGAATACGCCGCTGGAAGAAAATATCTCACTCACCATTGAATGACTTTGCTTATACAAACTCACGTCACTGCAGAATTTAAGTCAGCACTGCCTGCAGCAACCAAAAGCAGAACTTATTATTTCACTCAACTGCTCATATCCTCCTGTTCCTCATACCCAAGAAATATTATTCATAGAACCTTCACTACTGATTTCTTTCTCGCGGTCCAATCACTCAAACACCTTCCCGTCCGCTTCATACTCTCTTTCAGACAAGAGGATCATTTGCCCATTGGTCAATTTCGCTCCATTACAGGATGAATAACCACATCAAGAGAAAGAGCTTCAGCGCCCGCAGAGTCCACAGCCCACCCTGTCGCCGCAGTCCTTGAAAACCTCGTTTCCCCCTAACAGTGCTTCCCCACGGTCACTCATAGACAAGCTCTCCTCCTTACTGTCCAAATCCAACCTCACTACCTGTAGTCTTGACCCACTGCCATCCCACCTCATCCCAGACCTCATTGCTTCTATCATCCCAGCCCTCACCCATCTCTTCAACCTATCGATAACCTCTGGCCTCTTCCCTTCCGCCTTTAAACATGCTACTATCACTCCGATCCTAAAAAAAACAACCCTTGACCCCTCTTCTCTGTCCAACTATCGCCCCATCTCACTGCTCCCTTTTGCTTCTAAACTCCTCGAGCAGCACGTCTACCTTCAACTGTCCTCCCACCTCTCCTCCAACTCTCTTCTTGACCCACTACAATCTGGTTTCCGACCCCACCACTCTACCGAAACCGCCCTAACCAAAGTCACCAATGACCTAATGTAACTGCTAAAGCCTCATGCCACTACTCTGTCCTTCTCCTCCTAGATTTGTCCTCTGTTTTTGACACTGTCAACCATCCTCCTGCGACAAATCCTCTTCTCCCTCAGCATCACAGACTTGGCCCTTTCCTGGATCTCCTCCTACCTCACTGATCGGACTTTCAGCGTCTCTCACTCTCGCTCCACTTCCTCCCCCCGGCCTCTCTCTGTCGGTGTCCCCCAAGGGTGAGTCCTGGGCCCACTACTCTTCTCCATCTACACTCTTGGCCTCGGCCAGCTCATAGCCTCACATGGATTTCATTACCACCTGTAGCTGATGATACCCAACTCTAAATCTCCGGCACAGATGTCACTTCTCTACTCTCCCGGATCCCTGACTGTCTGTCCTCCATTTCCTCCTTCTTCGCTCCACCATCCAACTCTACCCCTGCCCCTGATCTATCTATTACAGTCAACGGCTCTACACTCTCACCGGTCCCACAAGTCCGCTGTCTTGGGGTAATCCTAGACTCTGCTTTATCTTTCAAACCACACATCCAAACCCTCACCTCTGCTGCCGCCTCCACCTGAAAAACATCTCTCGCATCCGCTCATTCCTCAACTATGACACCACAAAAATGCTGGTCCATGCCCTCGTCATCTCCCGCCTAGACTACTGCAACATCCTTCTCAGTGGCCTCCCAGCTAGCACCCTTGCTCCCCTCCAATCCATCCTTAACTCTGCTGCCCGTCTTATCCACCTCTCTCTTCGCTACTCCTCTGCCCTCCCCCTCTGCCAATCCTTCACTGGCTTCCCATCGCCCAGCGAAACCATTTCCAGCTGCTAACCCTGACCTACCAGGCTCTCCATCTCCTCTCTCCTCCCTACCTCTCCGCCCTCATTTCCAACTCTCTCCCCACACGCAATCTCCGCTCCTCACAGGACCTTCTCCTCTGCTCTCCCCTTATCAGCTCCTCACACAACCGTCTCCAAGACTTCTCCCGTGCTTCACCCACACTCTGGAACTCACTGCCCCAACACATCAGACTCTCCTCCACTTTCACCAGCTTCAAAAGCAACCTGAAACCCATTTCTTCAGGCTTGCCTATAACCTTCAATAAACTTGTCACTACTTTCTCCACAGACATGTCTGCCCCTCACCTCCTGTCTCTTTCCCCCTCCTTGTAGATTGTAAGCCCTCGCGGGTAGGGTCCTCTCTCCCTCTGTCGTGCCAATTGTCATTATCCCTTATCACTGTACTCGTTTGACTTATGTTATGTATGTAACCCCCTCGAAGTACAGCGCCCTGGAATCAATGGCGCTTTAAAATGAAATAATAATAATAATAATAATAATCTACTATACTAAGTGACTTAAGTAATGCAAACCAAAAGTGCTTATTTTTACTGTCCCCATCATTAGAGATATGATCTTTGCAGCGAGAAAACCCCCTTAACCTTTTAGAGCCCTGCACTTCAGTGCACTGCTATTAACAAATCGCCAGCAGTCATGTGACTCTAACAGGTTCAGCTAGGAATAGCAGCGTTGATATATCAACCATGGCCATAGGTTCATCCACCCACAGCCTGAACAGGAAGCGGAAGCCTGAAGCTGCAGACACACCCACAGCCTGTACAGGAAGCGGGAGCCTGAAGCTGTAGACCCACTCACAACCTGAACAGGAAGCAGGAGTCTGAAGCTGCAGACACACCCACAGCCTGTACAGGAAGCGGGAGCCTGAAGCTGTAGACCCACTCACAACCTGAACAGGAAGCAGGAGTCTGAAGCTGTAGACACACCCACAGCCTGTACAGGAAGCGGGAGCCTGAAGCTGTAGACCCACTCACAACCTGAACAGGAAGCAGGAGCCTGAAGCTGTAGATCCACTCACAACCTGAACATGAAGCGGGAGCCTGAAGCTGTAGAACCACCCACAGCCTGAACAGGAAGCGGGAGCCTGAAGCTGTAGACCCACTCACAGCCTGAACAGGACGCAGGAGCCTGAAGCTGTAGAACCACCCACAACCTGAACATGAAGCGGGAGCCTGACGCTGTAGAACCACCCACAGCCTGAACAGGAAACGGCAGTCTGAAGCTGTAGACCCACCTACAGCCTGAACGCGAAGCAGAAGCCTGAAGTTGTGGAACCACCCACATCCTGAACAGGAAGTGGGAGCCTGAAGCTGAAGAACCTCCCACAGCCTGAACAGGAAGCAGGAGCCTGTAGCTATAGAACCTCTCACAGCCTGAATACGAAGTGGGAGTCTGAAGCTGTAGAACCACCCACAGCCTGAACAGGAAGTGGATCCTGAGGCTTTAGAACCACCCACAGCCTGAACAGGTCGCAATAGCCTTCAGATCTAAAAACACCCACATCCTGTACAGGAAGTGATAGCCTGAAGCTGTAGAACCGCCCAACGCCTGAACAGGAAGTGTGAGCCTGAAGTTGTAGAACCACCCACAGCCTCAACAGGAAGTAGGAGCCTGAAGCTGTAGAACTGCCCACAGCCTGAACAGGAAATGGGAGCCTAAAGCTGTAGAACCACCCACAGCTTGAACAGGAAGTGGGAGTCTGAAGTTGTAGAATCGTCCACAGCTTGAACAGGAAGTGGGAGTCTGAAGTTGGCTGTGGCTCTATAACAAAGCATTGTGAGACAACCCCTTTATTGTTCTTTTTATTTTAGAGTTTAGAGCAATATTAGGCAAAGGCAGATAATTCGGGGAGGTGGTGGGTGCAGGGGCCTCTCCTGCAGTTCAGCCTCCTGTCGGTTTCTGATCAGACGACGTCTTCAATTAAATCTACAATCTACTAGAGACTGAGCTGCAGGGGCGGCGCCGCTACCTGGGACGGTCTCACCTCTGTCCATGATGACGGCCCAGACACTGGAAGAGTAAAGGTGAATATCAGCCAAAGGCAACAGTTACCGAGGAGCTCTGCCCAACATCTGGTGTCTAGGGGGGGGGGCGCATTTGGTGTCTATGGGGGGTCCCTGCCCAAGAGCGAGCGAGAGGTTTATCAGCAGATCTGTCTCCACAGCTTCATTGCATCATCTAATGGGAGATTCGGGCGGTCAGCAAATCAGCGTCCATGAGGGGGATTCTGGGAGGACACTTGGGAGGGGGAACCTTGGCTGCAACAAGTACATTTGGCTTCTTTGAGTCTCGGTGTCCCTGCGACAAGTCAGCTGCCTTGGGGCCATGGGCATCTCATATGGGCTGGCTCTGCACATGGCACTCCCACATGCCGCTCCGCCCATGACACTCCCACATGCGGCTCCGCCCATGCCGCTCTGCACATGACACTCCCAAATGCCGCTCCGCCCATGGCATCATCCCACTTTGCCGCTCGCCCATGCCGCTCTGCACATGGCACTCCCACATGCCGCTCCGCCCACGGCACTCCCACATGCCGCTCCGCCCATGCCGCTCTGCACATGCCTCTCCCACACGCCGCTCCCCCCATGCCGCTCTGCACATGGCATTTCCTCCTGCCGCTCTGCACATGGCACTCCCAGATGCCGCTCTGCACATGGCACTCCCACATGCCGCTCCGCCCATGCCGCTCTGCACATGGCACTCCTCCTGCCGCTCTGCACATGGCACTCCCATATGCCGCTCTGCACATGGTACTCCCACATGCAACTCCGCCCACGTCGCTCTGCACATGGTACTCCCACATGCCGCTCCGCCCATGCCGCTCTGCACATGGAACTCCCACATGCCGCTCCCCCCATGCCGCTCTGCACATGGCACTCCCACATGCCGCTCCGCCCACGGCACTCCCACATGCCGCTTCGCCCATGCCGCTCTGACACATGGCACTCCCACATGCCGCTCCGCCCATGCCGCTCTGCACATGCACTCCCACCTGCGGCTCCGCCCATGCCGCTCTGCACATGACACTCCCACATGCCGCTCCGCCCATGCCGCTCTGCACATGGCACTCCTCCTGCCGCTCTGCACATGGCACTCCCACATGCCGCTCTGCACATGGCACTCTCACATGCCGCTCTGCACATGGCACTCCTCCTGCCGCTCTGCACATGGCACTCCCACATGCCGCTCTGCACATGGCACTCCCACATGCCACTCCGCCCATGCCGCTCTGCACATGGCACTCCACATGCCTCTCCCACATGCCGCTCCACACATGACACTCCCACATGCCGCTCTGCACATGGCACTCCCACATGCCTCTCCCACATGCCGCTCCACACATGACACTCCCACATGCCGCTCCGCCCATGCCGCTCTGCACATGGCACTCCTTCTGCCGCTCTGCACATGGCACTCCCACATGCCGCTCCGCCCATGCCGCTCTGCACATGCCTCTCACACATGCCGCTCCGCCCATGCCGCTCTGCACATGGTACTCCAACATGCATCTCCGACGATGAGGCTCTGCACATGGCACTCCCACATGCCGCTCCGCCCATGCCGCTCTGCACATGGCACTCCCACATGCAACTCCGCCATGCCGCTCTGCACATCGCTCTCCTCCTGCCTCTCTGCACATGGCACTCCCACATGCCGCTCTGCACATGCCACTCCACACATGACACTCCCACATGCCGCTCTGCACATGACACTCCCACATGCCGCTCCGCACATGACACTCCCACATGCCGCTCCGCTCATGAGCTAATATAAGAAGGATGAGGTGTCACCATTGTTGGCTTGTCAGTGGTTGCATCATGAAGTCTGCCCCTATTCATGTGACTTTAGGGCATATGGGGGTCACGCCTGACCGCCCTGAGACTTCTCATGGATCTAGTGCCCCATACCTCCCAACTGTCCCTATTTTGGAGGGACTGTCCCTATTTTTCACCCTTGTCCCTCTGTCCCTCTTTGCTCTATAAAGGTCCCTCTTTTTCATTTGGGAAATAGATTTCCGTCAATAAACTGACTATCGGGTTGCTTCCCTTCTGTATATTACATAACAACTTACTTAATATTTCATCATTGGATACAATTCGATCCTGAAAATGTCCCCTTTTTGGCTGTCTAAAAAGTTGGCATGTATGTGTGCGGGCGTGGTCAGAGGCATGTCTTGGTGTCTTGTCACATGTTTGGGTGTGGTTAAAGGCGTGGTCTGATGTGTCCCTCTGCAATATCTAAAAGTTGGGAGCTATGTAGTGCCCTGTATGGCGGGATCTGCCTGTTAGCAATCAGCTTTTGGGGCGCCTGTTTGTGGGGAGGGGCCCCCTTTAGCTTGTGGGCGAGGGGCTGGAGTTGCTCATGTTGTGTCCCCGCTGTGCACACGTCTGCGCCTCTCACCCCTTCGCGCAGACTCTTCTCTGTGCAGAGCGGGTTCTGCACGCGGAGCCGCCGCACTTATTGCTGTAAAAGTGGAGACATTTCTGACAGAACCTGACAGCGGCTGCGAGTCGGGAGTTTGGAGATCTTCTCTGCTGCTGGGAGACAGATTCTCCGCCGCGCGCGCCTCGCGCTGGTGTCACAGCGTCATCAATATTTCACGACTGGGAGTTCTGGCTTCTGTTCTTGTGCCGCTCGGCGTCTGGTTGGGGCTTCATTATTCAGGCGTCTTACCTACCTGGAAGGTGCAAACCTCAGGGTATGAGGAGCCAATTGTCAGAAAGCTGCCGAATTTGTTCTGCCCCTCCTGCTGGGCCCTGTTACCTCGCTCCAGGCGCCCGCCGCACTCACCGGAGATGCAAGAGCCCGAGAATTACTTATCAAGGGAGGCAAAGCTTCAGCAAGCAGAGAGCTTCTGGGTGTGGAGTTCATGTAACTGAGGAGAGATGTGACGCCCAATATAATGGTCCGTGCACCCCCAAACTACTGGGGAGGGACAACTGTGCACAACGGCTCAGGCGATCCTTGCTGCTGTCCACTTTGTTGCTCTTCTTCCCCCGTGTCCTATGATAACCCTTCAGGTGCCTCATGGCGGCCATTCACCAGATGACAATGGACACCAGAAACTGGAGCCGGCCTCCTCTAGCCGTTTTAAATCCTCACGTTCTGTCTCCACATCATAGCGAGATGACCGTATTTTTGGCAGTTTTAGGATTCTAAAACCGGAGAGAATCCGACCGTTCAGGCAGCACATAGACAATAACAGAATAAAGCACCTGCAGTCTCCACAGCTCGTGTTTTCTCCGCTCATCTTCTGGCGTCGGTGGATTTAGCACCAGGTTGTATAATTCGCCGGCGCTTTGAGTTTTTTCATCATCTTCTCATACAATTAATTGTATGGGCGACGGCAAAAAAAACAAGAACCGACCAAGGTTTTTGAGCGAAATGTGACAAAATCCTGGATCGTGCATTGGACAAAAAAAGGTCGACTTTCATGGTTCCGGGGTTAGTCCGGGGTTAGTCCGGGGATTCAGCCTTAGGGGAACATGGATGAAAAGTGACTCATAGAGGGTGAATGCACCAAAATTTGTCTCACTATGAAATTGGAATGGATTAGTCCGACACATTGATAAAGGTGGCGCATGGTACGAATCTGACACGTCATGCACCCGTAGAAGTGGTGCATACAAAAGTGTCGGGTCTCTTGCACAATGCACCAGATTGTGGCTTAGGACAGTTCATACATCTACAGAATGGGCCTAAGACAGGTTTTTTTGGCGCAAAGCACAGCAGAAAACTGGCGCAGCCCCGTTCATACGTGTTGCCCCTGGTGAATATGCAGGATTTTGGGGCGAACAAAGTAAACGGGGAAC
>JAODAL010035291.1:0-43114 GCA_025379985.1 Phyllomedusa bahiana | reverse complement strand
AGCATTCTTTTAAAGTGGGCATTAATGGAGGAGGGTAAATAAGCCACATAGAGGGGGAGATTGGGAAACATAAAGTAAGTTATACGAGAGGACCTATTGAGATTCTTACATTGCGATACCCGCTTCCCAAGGCATGAATAAACGACATGTTCTCATATGTGACTATACATTGAAAACTGTTAAATGTATAATGCATCCAATTGATTTGGAAAAATCAGCATATATTGCATGAAGCATATTTTGCAAATCTCATAGTTGTTAACCTGCAAACTAGCCAAACATAGATGTCGAAATACTATGCTATATAAACGTTAGGAGATTCGTATTTAGTACATTATAGTGAGTTTGCAAATCCAAATAGGATTCTATTAGGAAGCAATGAGATTTGAGTGTGTGTATCCAAGGGTTAAAATTCTTAGCACAACGACCGATGAAATGTGTTGCAAGTGACGTGTTTTAGTTATGTTAATTAGGAAATGTTTGTGTCAGAATGTTTACATGCGTGATAATGGAGAGATACCTGAGGGTCCGAAAAACGCGTCAGCGTTTTAACGCTATCATGTGGAAGAATGAAATGAAATAAAAAGTTGTGAAAGTACCTTTGGTCAGCTGAATTTCCTATGGTGAATTTTTCTGATTTGAAGTAAGGAGCGAGAATGGCAGCTCTCCGAGCGGAAAGGAGGCAACAAACGAAAGCAAGCACAGTAGCAGCAAGCTGAATACAAAGAAACAGCAAAGAGAGAAGCAAGCCCAGACAAAAAAAAAACTCACGGTGTGAAGGGGTAAGCGGCAAGGGGGACAGTCTTAATTTCTTGTTTGGACAATAATTCTCAGGACTATCATGGCATTCTGGAGCAAAATGTGCTGCCCAGTGTCAGAAAGTTTGGTCTCAGTCACACTTCATGGGTTCTCAACAGGATAAGGACCCAAAACACACAGCTAGACTATTGCACGCCTAGACTATTGCAAACATCTTCTTGGGCCTCCCAGTAAGCTAGCACTATCGACTCCCCTCCATCATCCTTAACTCTGCTGCACGTCTGTTTCACCTTCTCCTCGATACTCCTCTGCCGTTTCAACTCTGCCAATCCCTTCACTGGCTTCCCATTGCCAAGCGAATCAGTTCAAGTTAGAAACCTTGACTACAAGGCTCTCCATAATCATTCCATTTCCATGCATCTCTGCTCTAATCTCCAGATATCTTCCACGTCCACGCAACATCCGCTCTAACAGCCATTCTTCTCTGCTCTCCTTATCAGCTTCCTCACACAAGCGTGTCTCCAAGGACTTCTCTCGAGCTTCTACCCACACTCTGGAACTCACTGCCCCAACACACCTCAGACGCTTCCCCCATCTCACAAGCCTCAAAAGCTACATAGAAAATCTATCTCTAGTAAGGATTGCCTACAACCAACAATAACCCTGATGTCTATACACTATCCACAAACCATGTTTGCCCCCTCCACTTTCTGTCTCTTCCCACATTCCTTTTAGAATTGTAGAGAGCCCTTGCGGGTCAAGGGATCTCAATCCTTCTGTATGCTCAGTTTGTTAGTTAGTAATGGTGTGACACTTTGTACTTGTTTCACCTTATTGTTATGTATGAAACCTGAATTACAGGACATACTGGAACCAAGGACACTCAAAAATCAATAAAATAATAAGATAATAATAAAGTTAAAGAGCCGTAAAACTTCATCAAACCCAACTGGACTCAGGAGCAAAGAATTTGATTATTCTAAAGTGGCCTTTTATGAGTTCTGAGTCTTGCCTAACTCCTAGTGAATGTTTGTCTGGAGAAGGAACCTTCACAAATGAGATAGCTGGACAAGCTCACAATGAGTGAGCCAAAATACAGTGAACAGGTGCTGAAGTCTTATTGAGAGTAACAGAAATAGTTTTTTTGTAACAACTGGAGAAGTGGATCCTCTGGACCACCGCAAGCAGTGGTAACGGCTGCGCCAGGGTGCGGAGTCTAAGTAGGTCCTTGGTATTCACCTCGAGCCCACAGCAATGGCAGGAAGGCTTGCTGCCGGAGGGAGTCCTACCAGTCGATTACACTAGCTGCGAACTTGCTTGCGATGGCACATAGTGAGGTGCTGCCCAAGGTGAGAATCATACTCCAAACTCGTAGTCGGGAACAGGCAGGCAGGTCAGGGCAGGCGGCGAAGGTTCATGATCAATAAAAGTGGCAAAGAGTCGGTAACGCAGACGAGATTGGAACACGCTCTGGATCGCTTTCTCTACGGCACGAGGCACAATAGATCCGGCAAGGGAGTGCCAGAGGTGCCACCCTATAAATCTAAAAGAGCTGGTGCGCGTGCGCCCTAGGGAGCGGGGGCGCACACACCAGCCAGCAGAGCGAAGCGAGGACACATGGGCACGGACAGGCAAGTTGTTACTCCCGGAGGAGCGAGTGCGCCCGTCATGCGGATCACGGCGCAACTCATCTCAGGGGAAGGGAGCGGAGGCAGAGGGGGAGATGGGGGGGGGAACGGTCGTGCCGCAGCCGACCCTAGAGAGCTGCGGGACCACACATAACAGTACCCTCCCCTTAAGCCTCCCCTTCTTTCTAGAACGGAGGAACTTCAGCACCAGGTCATGGTCCAAGATGTTATCTCCACGGCTTACCATGTGATCAGTCCTCGGTAACGAGAACTCCCTTCCCAGTTGACGAGAAAACTTCGCCTTAACTCTTTGTCTTCACTTAGCATGGATCTCTTTACTCGTCGGGGTGTAAACACGTTGCGGCCTCTCAGCTGTCGGAGAGGAGGAGATAAAGAGGCGACTTCTGTGAGTAAGTGAATTAAAGCACCACAGGTTTCAGGCAGGGGAGACATGGAAAGTATTTAGGGATTCTGCATAGTAGGAGGGAGCCGGAGCTTATAGGCCACCGGATTGATCCGCTGCAAGAACTCGAATGGCCCCAGGAACCATGGACCTAGTTTATAGCTGGGTATCATGAGGCTTGGAAATATCTTGGTCAGGACACCACAGATACTTATTTTCATAGGAGCAAAGGTTGGGGAGGTCTCCTATTCTTGTCTCACCTAGGCCTTCATATGCGGACTGCAGGCTTGTTTTCAGGGAACTGGAGAGTAATGCTCTACTAAATGGGGTGTATATCCTAGACCAGGGTATCCAACGCAGGAACCTCGGGACAACAGAAGGCAGAGGGCAGGGGTGGGCGGGGTGCTGTCGTCGATTAAATAAGTTGAAAGGCGAAGCGCAGTAGATTGAGGAATCAAAAGAGTTATAAGTGAAATATCTGCCCACGGACAATAAAACGGGTCCAATCTCCTGTCAGGCCGAGACGAAGTGGCACAGATACATGCCAAGGATCTGATTGATCCTCTCCACCTCACCGTTAGACTGTGGGTGCTAAGCCAAGGAAAACTCCAGTTTCACTTGTAACCGGGAGCAGAGTGCACCCCAGAACTTGAGATGAAACATGGACCCACGATTGTAGAGACATTGTGACGTGGGAGCCGTTGATAGACAGAAGATGGTGCTATCAAAGAAGAGAGTAGCAAGTTGAGCGGCAGATGGGAGACCCGGCAATGGAACAAAGTGTGCCATTTTTGAAAGTCAGTCCGTGACCACTCAGATCTTAGTATTACCAGAGGAAGAAGGAAGATTGGTGATGAAATCCATCAACACCTGGGCCCATGGCGATTCAAGGGTAGGAATAAGGGGATGCCGAAAGACCAGAACGGTCTGTGTCTCGCGAGCCGTCTTTACGAAGCACAGGTGGTTGCAGGCATTCCACATAAATTCCTCTTGTGTTCATGGCAATGAGAGCGTGGTAACCATAGAAGCGGAGATTTGCTGATACATTTTCCATGCACCGGGGGTCCCAGACACCAGGGAGCAATGCCCACCATTTTATGAAACACCTTAGTCCGGGAGGAGCGGTGCACACGTAAGTCTTACTAGAGGAATCTGTTGGGAGATGTCCACTCGAGGGACCAGCTCTGTCTACATGGTTATGGGGGAGTATGATATGATGTGGACTGGAAATTCTTCTCCGTTTTTGTTCGGAGGACACGGGAGTGGCGTCGGCCTTGGACGTTCTTTCTGCAGGATGGAAGTGAACAGAAAGTCATGCGGAGAAGAAAAGTGACTCCTCACCTGGCTTGCAGAGGATTAAGTTGTTGAGCCGATGAGAGATATTGGTCTTATGGTCTGAGAGAGATAGTAACATTTGGATGACGAGCCCTTCAAAAGGAGATGGCCATAATTCCTCAGAGCCAGCTCTTGATGGGCTACAATTCCAGTCCCCGATGTGTGTAATTCTTCTCAGCTGGCTGAGTAAGTCTTGGAGAAGAATCCTCACTGAGAGTCATGCCTTGCGGCCTTTTTTGGTGATAACCAATCACGCCCCCACGGAAGAGGCTTCCACTTCCAACGGGAAAAGGTTTCGGGTCTGCGTGATGACAAGATGGGTGCAAGAGGCAAATGTCGCACTTTAGCTCAATGTGAATGCCCTTTCAGCCGCCTGTAACCAGAGTCTCGGGTTGGCTTTCTTCTTAGTGAGGGCCACAATCGGTGCCACCAGTGTAGAAAAATGGGGAATGAATTGCCGATAGTAATTAGCAAACCCCCAAAACCGCTGAATAGCCAAAGACTGTACTGGCCGGAGGCCACTGCACCAGGATGTAGTGGACAATTTAACTGGATCCTTTTGCAGGCCCTTATCCCAGATGATGTAGCTCAGAAATGGAAGACTTGTTTGGTGAAATAGGCACTTCTCCAGTTTGGCATACAGCCGTTTACTTCGGAGATGTCTCAGTACCTGGCGTACCTGCAACCAATGAATCTGCGGGTCAGGTGAAAAAATTCAGGATGTCGTCCAAATAGACAATGACACAAGTGTAGAGGAGGTCTCTAAAGATGTCGTTAATGAATTCCTGAAAGACGGCCAGGCATCACCAAATATTCAAAGTGCCCATCTCGTGTGTTAAAAGCCGTCTTCCACTCGTCGCCCTCTCGAATCCTGATGAGATTATATGCTCCCCACAGGTCTAATTTAAAAAAGATCTTGGCTTCCCAGAGCCGGTTACAGAGCTCCGAGATGAGTGGTAAAGGATAATAGTTCTTCACAGTGATCTTATTAAGGCCTCTGGTAATTCAAGCAGGGGAGTAGAGAATCTCCCATCCTGTTTTCTCAACAAGAAGAAACCTGGCCCGGCTGGAGAGGAGGACTTACCAAATGGATAAGAGTCACTTTCTGCAAATTCTCCTGAATGTAGGCCGACAATGGCTGAGTCTCGGTTACAAGTAATAACGGATAACTCAGACCCGAGGAGGACTGGTAACGAGGGAGTGAAGGCTCATTTCAGGGACAGTTATAAGGGGTTGATGTGGGCAGGCAGCAATCTCAGCATCTGAGGTACTCTGAGAAAAAGTCTGCGAAGTCTTGATACACAGAGGCAGGCTGGACAGAGGTTGGGGAGCGACTGCGGAGTAATAGTACGCAACAGGCGGTTTGCGACAGAAGATTTCTTGGTAATTATGGTCCCTCCATTGGACTGACTAAGCCTGTATCTTCCAGTCGAGTGTAGGGGCCATGTCGTCTTTTTTGCAAGTTAGGAAGGCCCCAAGAGGATCGCCGAGTAATAGAGAAGACCGAATAGGACTAAGCCGTGGAAAGTGATCTACTCCTGTGCAGGGCCCCCTCATGTAGGGACAGATAGGCCTGATAATGTATTGAATGGTGTCACTCCAGGAGATCCCCCACTGACGAGAAATCATCAGAGGCTAGTCACACGATGGACCACTGCAGGCGATATGAAGAAGATTCCAGGGCGTCATGGAAGGAAATTGCCGGCAGACCAGAGTCCAGGAAGGCTAGGAACCTGGACGAGAGCCAGATTCGGGTTGTGACTCGAACCAGCATCGTCCTAGTGGGAGAGGAAGATAATTAGACCTAGGGAGCCGCCTATCTACGTGTACTAAGTGCGAGCGTTTCCAGGCTGTGCTGGAGACCCCATTTAGATTATACAAAAATATTGTTAAAATTAGGAATGATTATTGAGTTACGCATATTAGACATTACCACATTTATACATGTTGCACCCATAATTTGAGTTAATATTTATAATTTATATTTGTGGACAGATCGGCGAAATGGTCGGGTTGGCACAGTAAAGACATAGGTTCTACGCCCGACGGGCGGCGAAGCTCCTGTTTCGTTAGGGTGGGCCCGATCTCACCTGCATGGGTTCCTCTATGGTGGCCTGTGGAAGCGGCTGTAGAGACCTCTGGAACACGGGAGCCAGTCGAGGCAATCGGCGGGGACGTACAAAGTCTTGCTCTTGGCGGAGATGCTCTTGTCTCTCCGCGAAGCGCACATCAGTGCGGGGGGCCAGGTGGATATGTTTGCTCAGAGAAGATGTAAGGTCTCTAGCTGCTAATGCGTTCTTGACCGTGCTGGCAAGGTCCTTCTTGAATGTGGCACAAAGAGCAGCGTCGTTCCAGGACAGCTCCGAAGCATTGGGTACGGAATGGACTGCATAGTCTTCCAACAAGGGATTCTCCCTATGGCGATGATTCTGGAGCGCCGTCTCGGCAGATTTACGCGCATGCAGTTACTTGAAAGACGCATTGCAGAACTCTATGAGGAAGATCTGCAGGTCAGCTGTCACCGGTCGTTCCTATCCCAGAGGCGTTGCCCAAGCACAGAGCCTTTTCCAGACAGAAGGCAACACGAACGCACACTTCGAGCGTCAATTGGGGAATTGGAGCGGCCATCAGCTCACGTGCATGGAGCACTGGGTATTAAACTCCCATGCTCAGAGCTTGGTCTCGTCGAACTTAGATCTAGGTAAATGGTAGCTGGAGCTTGGGAACCACGGTTGGCGGGGAGACAGCAGGTGTAGACGAGAAACACGGGAGGAGGCGGCGACAGTTGCTGAGATGCGAGGAGCTGCTGCATCAAGGCGGTCTGCTGGTCCAACTGTTGTGCCTGTTGCACGATCTGTGTGACTGCTGGCAACAGATGGTTGTGAGATCAACAGAATACTAGGCAGATGCACTTGGCCGGGATCCTTGCTGGATCTAACTGTAACGGCTGGAAAGGTGGATCCTCTGGACCACAGCAAGCGGTGATAATGGCCGTGCCAGGGAGCGGAGTCTAAGTTGATCCCGGTAATCACCAGAGGCCGCTGCAAGGCAGGATGGGCCTCCTGCGGCAGGAGTCCTACCAGGTCGCTACTCCTATCGTGACTCTCTTGCAGTGGCAACCGAGGTGCAGCGAGGTGCCGAATCGTAACACCAAACTTGGGGACAGGCAGGCAGGTCAGGGCAGGCGGCGAAGGTTCGAGGTCAAGAAACGTGGCAAAGGGTCGGTAACGCAGATGAGGACTGGAACGCACTTGTGAACGGCTGTTCTCGATGGCCATGAGGCACAATAGATCAGACAAGGAGTTGTACAGAGGTGGGACACCTGTATATATTAAGGGTCAGCTCCGGTATTAACTCCATTTACGATGCTCGCTTGCCCTTTGAAGTATATATGAGAGATGGGCACCTTATAGGGGAGGCAGGGCACGGAACGGGAAGGACAGGCGACGCGAAGAGGTCACAGGAGGAGCGCGGCCAGGCAAGTAGTTACTCCCGGAGGAGCAAGTGCGCCTGTGGCCCGTCATGCGGACCGTGGCGCCACTCATCCCCGGAGCTGGGGCGCAGAAGGAGAACGAGTGTGCCAGCAGCCAACTCCACGAATAAAGCGTGGACCACCAATAACTCCCGCTTTCTTTGTTTCCATGTAAGAACCAATCAGAGCTCCAATTTAATTTCACATATAGATACTTGAAATAAATTATTAGTTGTAGAGGGCAATAAACTTAAGTCTTTTCACCTAGGACGGTTTTAGTACATGTCCTCCTAAGTTTATAGTCTACATAGAAAATCCAGAACTAATCTGCAGCTTACTCAGTGCATGTGCACCTAGACCTACAATTCAAAAGATATTAGAATGCATACATTATATATACCGTTTATCATTCTGAATAGAAATATGAACAAAGATTGGGTGTATTATACATTGACTTATTAGACAACAATAACATTGCACAGATCCTACCGAAAATCCCTTCAGCAAGTGGCTGCCTTAGGTATTTTAAGTATTTTGTGACCCTCGAGAACCAAGAAATTAACTAAAGTAACATGTTAGTATGATAGTTTTATAATGGTCTTATAAAAAGACTCCTAAGTTAAAATTGTTTCTGCGCAGATGGACAGGAATTATTTAAAATTAAACTGTTAACAAGAGAGCATCTAAATAAACCTACATTTGGAAGAGAATTGATTTTGCCATGATAAAGTAGCCAACTATAATATTTCTCTATTTAATGATTTTACATCCACATTTAATGATTCCTTATGCAATTCGTTTTGAGTTAAATATTATAATTTCCTTTATTTCTTTTTTGGGGGGAACTAAAAACGATCTACTGACTTTATAGTATGCCTGCATATATACATTTTAAGGA
Organism: Phyllomedusa bahiana; assembly: GCA_025379985.1. NCBI lineage: Eukaryota > Metazoa > Chordata > Amphibia > Anura > Hylidae > Phyllomedusa > Phyllomedusa bahiana. The sequence continues at coordinate 34,619 of JAODAL010035291.1, read as the reverse complement.
AATCTGAAAATGAATACTAAAAGAGGGTTAACTTCATTTGGGTTATGATCCAAGTATGGACAAGATGATTCATAGTATTACTATAATACAATAATCATCCCAGGTTTTAAAATTTTTATACGCATTTCATAATTTCTTCTGTGTAGTCGTTACTTTTATTATTGGAGGGATTTAATAACCTGATAAAAAATTTTGAGTCATTTATAGGAAAAATCTATACAAGGCCAACTTGTAACTGGCATTCCTTTTTGGGTTCTGGTGCATGGACCTCAAAATTTATGAAGAGGCCTGTATCTAAATGTGTTGCATTTGTCTCCACCTTATTGTAACAATAGACTGGCAAAGAAAATATCATTCTTTAATATATTTCTCAATAGTTTCCTTGATTTTTATAACAGGAGATGTCCAATATATTGTTATTAAATGTATCTATTATAAAGAGAACCTGTCACATAGGTTATGCAATAATTAATGAGGACAACACAAGCTAGTGACAAACATGCTGCTTCCCGCGCCGTGTCCCTTACTCTGTAAGATTCTGCAGTTTTAGAGTATTCAAATTGTAGACTTTTAGCCAGATAAGAGCCCAGATAGTCATATGAAAAGAAGTCCATTTAATTTCATGACCCGCCCCCTGAGGATAGACACCGCCCCCACTCACAACTGATTTAAACTATTACTTTGAATAGGTAGAAACCTGTGAAATACCTGTCTCAGGTTTGGGCCGGGCTAATTTTTGGTGGGCGGGGGCTAACACCAGCTCATGAATAAGATGTTGTGGGGTAAATTGCTCTGATAACTTGCAGCATCTTACAAAAATAAGGGGACACAGTGACTGGAAACAGATAATCTGTCAATAGCTTTTACTGTCTCTCAGACTAATGGGTAGGCATAAATTATGTGACAGGTTCCCTTTAAGGAAAAGTCAAATTTATGTCCATGTTATTGTACCTAAATAATAAAATTATTGCAATGTAGTAACTGATACCCTAATTCAGAGTTTCTCAACTCCAGTCCTCAAGACCCACAAACAGGTAAAGTTTTCAGGATTTGCGCAGGTGATATAATTATGGTCAGTGCATTTAGCACAGGTGATATCATTATTGTCAGTGCATTCTATGGTGGAGATCCGAAAACATGACACTGTTGGTGTGTAATTGCAAACGGCGCAACCATCATCTCCAGTCTTTGCCTCAAAACTTTTTGGGAGCCCATTCCCGAGACTCTCCTATACGTTATGCATCCAAATTCTATGGTGGGAACACCCCTTTAAATAAATCATACCATCAATATAGAGAAAGGTGTTTGCTACCACTATGTTACCAAATATTTTTTTTTATAAGACTGTTTATATGGGGGTGTGGGCTTGCACCCACGCTTTGGGCCTTTTTCACTCACGCCAATCTTCAAGGTTTTTTAATCTAAAGAGAATACTTGTTTAGCTGTAATATTATCTTTCTGATAATGTGAAGTACTGAACAGGAAACCAAAATGATATAGAGTATCCTTGTTCGATGGAGGTGGGCTTGTTACTGTTTAATCAAAAATGTCACTAAGATAACTCAAATTTTTCTTGATCTATAGTAGCAGAATTGCTTTTCTCCAATTAATTCCTACGTTATGTTTTTGATTTTTTTTCGTGCTAGTGGGAGTGTGCTGTAATGATTTTGGGATGTGTTTGCATTTTGCTGTCACACCAACGTGCACCTATGCTCATTTTTTCAAAAAAACTTTTTGGATGTGCAGACCAAACATTGTTTTTCTAGACTGCTACCACTATGCAAGCACTAATATTGCTAAGGATGCCAGCATGCAATGACCATATAGATGTCAGATAACAGTTGCACACAGGCACGTTACAGTTTGCCATCATGCAGCAAACTCTATAAGTGAATGCAATACTGATTCAAAAGAAAGGTAAAAAAGGAGACATTTTCTTTCTTTGGAGTCATTCTTTTTCCTTTTTCTTTTTTACCTGGTTCAGACCCCCATGAAGACTTCTTCCAGCCATGAAACATATTTAGAGGGCTATATAAACATCCTTGGTTCCTTGCTCTTGATGCATATCCCACCCTTTATAGTGAAACAAACTCTTCATCCAGATGCTGCCCCCAATACTGACCTATACAAATGGCACCGAAAATCCCTTGCATGTTATGTATGAGATACTCCCATAAGCATATTAAACAAAAAAGAAATTGGAGTTATATCTCAATAAAAATTTAACAAAAATAATTTTATTAACAAGATACAAAATGTTAACAATAAATACAAAACATCATATAAATATGAAACACCTGTGATGACTCTATTACTATTCAGTGCTGAAGAAGCCTGTTGGCGAAACGCGTCGGGACGGGACTCTAGCGATCCCCACTATATAATCTATATGGGTAATGTTTAGAGATGGGCGAATTTCTTTCAAATTTCGATTTCGGTACACTTCGACCGAATTTTCCGACAGGAATTTGAAATTCGGTAATCGAATTACTTCGGCAGAATCGCGTTAGAAAAAGCAGAGCTTTTTCCAGTGCTGCAAGAGCCTGCAGGGTGCTGTAGAACGTTGTGCCATGCTGTTAAAATATGCAGTGGAGTTGTGTTGGGTATTAATACAATGTTGTGTTTTGTTTGACACGCAGCTGACTGCACCGAAATACGATCTTAGAATGCTGTTCACTATAAAATTCACTGGGCAATTAGAGGGCAATAACTGACAAAAAAACTCAAGGGGAATGTAGCTAGATAAAGTCATGCAGCGAAAGATGGAAATAAAATCAAGCTGAGAGCTCAGGTGGCAATCATTAGTGACAGTGTGTGGAACTGGTGTACGCAGTGCAGCACACAGTAGCATGAGGTCAGGCAGTGAGGGCACAATGACGTCTGGAAGTCACGGTGCAAAACACGAGGAAGCCACAGCAGTGGCACAAATGAATGAGAGTGGAGGTCTCGGCTGGCAGCAGTATCGAGTCAGCAGTGGCACAATGTCAGATTCTTGGGAGGTGGTAAAAAGAGGAAGCAACAGAATGCACAATCTCACCTGTGTGGAGGATGGACAAGCAGCTGCAGCATGAGAGCAGGCAGTGGCACATTGACGCTAGTTCAGGAGGCGGCAAAACAGTATTAGGCCACAGAGTGGCGCACAATGATACCAGTGTGGAGGTCAGGACAGCCGCTGTATGAGATCAGGCAGTGGCACAATGACATTCTGGATAGGACAGCAGAAAAGACAGTATTAGGTACAGAGTAGGCCACCCCAATAAAAAATGTTTTTCCAACTACAGTGTGGAGGTCACGGCAAGGCTAGCTGTATGAGGTCAGGCAGTGGCTAACAATGACATCTGGAGGGGTCAAAACCAGTATTAGGCCACTGAGTGTGGCACAATCAAACAGTGTGGAGGTCACTGCGGCCACAACAGGCAGCAGTATGAGGTAAGTCAGTGGCACAATGACATTCTGGAGGCGGCAAAACAGTGATTAAGGCCACAGAGTGGCACAATGATACAGTGTGGAAGGTCACACGACGAGAACGCTGCTTATGATGATCAGGCAGTTGGGAACAATGACAGTTCTAGGAGGCGGCATAACGGTATTTAGCCACAGAGTGGCACAATCATATCAGTGTGGAGGTCACGCGGCAGCTGATTTGAGATCAGGACAGTAGCACTCAATGACATTCTGGAGGCGGGAGAAAACAGTATTAGGCCACAGAGAGGCACAATTCAACACCGTGTGGAGGTCACGCGGTAGCAGTATGAGATCAGGCTGTGGCACAATGAACATTCTGGGAGGCGGCCAAAAGACAGTATTAGGCCAAGATGTGGCCAATCAACAGTGTGGAGGTCACGCAGCAAGAGCAGTATGAGATCAGGCAGTGCCAATGACAATTCTGGAGGCGCAAAACAGTATGGCCACAGATGGAACAATCATCACAGTAGTGGAGGTCACGGCGGCAAGCAGTATGAGGTCAGGCAGTGGCACAATGATATAGAGAGGAGTAGAGACATGGCTAAACAGTAGATTAGGCCACCAGAGTGGCACAATCACACAGTGTGGAGGTCACCGGCGGCAGCAGAAGTATGTGGTCAGGCAGGGCACAATGAAATTCTGGAAGAGCGGGCCAAAACAGTATTAGGCAACTGAGTGCAATTGATACAGTGGTGGAGGTCACGCAGCTAGCAGCATGAGATCAGGCAGTGGCACAATGACATTTTGAGGCGGCAAAACAGAGTTATTAGGCCCAGAGTGCACAATCTAACAGAAGTGTGGAGGGTCACGGCGCAGGGCAGACAGTATGAGGTCAAGGCAAAGGGGCACAATGACATTCTGGGGGCGGCTACTCTGCTTACTAAACAGTAATTGGGCCACAGGTGGCACAATGATACAGTGTGGAGGTACGACGCAGCAAGCATGAGATCAGGCAGTGGCACAATATGACATTCTGGAGGTGGCAAAACAGGAGGAAGCCACTGAGTGGCACACAAATGACTGAGAGCGTAGAGGTCTCGGCAACACAGGCACAGCTAGTATGAAGATCCAGGCAGTGGCAATCAATGACATTCTGGAGGGCGGCACAAACAGTATTAGGCAACACAGAGTGGCACAATAACACAGTTGTGGGAGGTCACGGCAAGGCAGCTGTATGAGGTCAGGCTGTGGAACAATGACATTCTGGAGGCGGCAAATCGGTCTTAGGCCAAAGAGTCGCACAATCTCACAGTGTGGAAGGTCACGGCATAAAATGGCTCAGCAGTATGAGGTAAGGCAGTGGCAAAAGGAAATTTGGAGGCGGCAAAACAGTATTAGGGCACAGAGTGGCGAACAATGATACAGTGTGAGGTCAACGACAGCGCAGCATAGAGATCAGGCAGTGGCACTACTGTGGTGTCATTATGGAGGCGGCAACAGTATTGTTTTGGCACAGAGTGGCACAATCAACAGAGTGTGGAGGTCACGGCGGCAGCAGTAGAGATCTGGCAGGGGCACAATCACAATGACGATTCTGGGGGCGGCTTAAACAGTTATTGGGCCACAGAGTGGCACAATGATACCAGTTTGGAGGTCACGACAGCAGTCAGCATGAGATCAGGCAATAGTGGAACCCCCCAATGACATTGGGAGAGAGGTGGCAAAAACAGGTGGAGAAGCCACTGAGATGGCACAATGACTGAGAGCGGATGGTCTCGGCTGGCAGCAGCATGAGATCAGGCAGTGGCACAATGAAATTCTGGAGAGGCGGGCCAAAACCAGTATTAGGCCACAGAGTGGCACACCACACAATGTGGAGGTCACGGCGGCAGCAGTATAAGAATCAGGCAGTGGCACCAATGACATTCTGAGAGGGGCTCGATAAACATAGTTTTAGGCCACCAGAGAGTGGACACAATGATTACGTGTGGAGGTCACGACAGCAAGCAGCATGAGATCAGAGCATGTGGCACAATGACATTCTGGAGGTGTCCACAAAACGGAGGAAGCAATCAGAGGTGGCACAATGAGTCTGAGAGCGGAGGTCCCGGGGGCAGGCTGCAGCATGAGGTCAGGCGAGTGGGCACAATGTAACTACAGTGTGCAGAGACATTTGGTAGCAGGCCACAGCAGCGAGACATGAGGTCAGAGCAGAGAGTGGACACTAATGACGACAGTGTGGATGTCACGCAATCAGAAACAGCGAGGCAGCAAGAATGAGGTCATAGAATGACAACGCATGAGACAGAGTGTTGAGGTGGGTGGCAATACAGTCCCTGGTTAAAGATGGTTGGCAGGCATGAGATGGACGTAAAACTGTCAGCAAAATGTGTTGGCATCAGGATGGGTGGCCGCATCAGAATAGTGGACTGAGGCAGGTAGTTTGAACCCAGATGGACGCATAAGGCAATTGGTACTTGTGTGGAATCTGGCCGATCACGCCTGATTCATCATTGAATCAAAGGTCCAGTCGTTCCACCATTTCCCGTGGACAAGCGGGATCATCCTTGGGGTAACGATGTCCACACCGCACTGAACACCCCGCTCTGATGTCCACACGAATGGCGGGCTAAGGGAAAGGCTTCTCCACTCTGCAAATCTCCGCAAGCTGCGGGCCACATAATCCAGTTTGGCTGCCCAGTAGTACAGCGGATCTTCTATGAGGCTCTGGCCCAGAGTGCTGTCAGATAGTAAGCGGACCACAACCTGTTGTTCAGGGACTGCTCCGGTTCATGACTGCTGCTGCTGCTGGCGCGACTGCCTCACTCACTTGGCGAGAGTGGGTAGAAGGAAAGCCTGCTCATCAGTCTCGACTCCAGACTTAGGTTACTACTGGATGGAGTGGTACTGCTTCACTACCCTCCCACCTTCCCCTAGCAAGACCGCAGGTATTAGTAAGTGGCGCTGAGGTACCCCACAGGTCGGACCTGTCAGAGGAGGACAGATGCCCGTCACATAGTCAGCAGCAAACTGAATTAGGAGAACACATTCCCTATTAGCTATTTGAGTTTAGTGCTTCCTCCTCTCAATAGCTGGGAAAAAAGGCTCCATTTTGGACCGGTGAGCGAGGTCCAAAATAGGGGGAGATGCCATGATAAGTCATCCCTCTGCCGATAATGCTGACTATTCGTGCTGTCACCGCCAGGCAAATCAGCATGCTGCGGGCCATCTGCACAAGAGTGAATTCGAGGGCTCCCTCATGCCTCCATTTCCACTTTATACTGCCACGGTGCCTTGGGGGTCAATCTGCCTCGTCTTGCCTCATCATCCAATCAACTCCCTCAGCTGCTCCTTGCTCCTCCTCTCTTTCACTGAGTAGAAAATCCACGATAATTACACCAGTAAAATGCTTCTGCTCCAATGTCCTCCTCTCCTCCTCCACCAATTCTCAGTCCCCATCGGACTCATGATTGGGCCACGAGATGTAGTCGCCACGTCTCAGTCCCTGCCATGAGGATTAGAGATCAGCATAATGTTCCAGGACCATGAAGCAAGTGGAATGATGGTGGATTCATTCCAGTAGGTCCTGGGCGACTGTCAAATAACGTCGCCTCTCGAAAAATGGCCTTCAACAAACGGCAGGTGTCACGCATGAGCTGCCAGACTGGCTGACATCAAAGTTACACAGGGGTTAGTTACTTCTGTCTGCCTGGATCATAAAACCAATAATCGATAATGCTTTTCTCATGTTTATACAGTCGGTCGCCAACATGTGCAGGCTGGGATTCAGGGGTGGAAACATCGAATATCAGAGTGTGTTGGGGGTGGCCGTTCTGCCGTGCAAAATCGAGGAGGGTGTTCCTGGTTTGTACGAATGAGAATTTAAAGTTGCATGCACTGAGTTTCCTCGGCCATTTTACCGAATGTTCTGAGATCGGTGGGAAGAATTCAGGAACCTTTGACAACCCTCAGATTGAAACTCGAGTGCGCCATGCAGGGCGCATGGACCATCCCTCCTCGGATTGCAGCGCGGACACCATGTAGTCCTCAATTGTCTAGATCACCATGGTTCCGATTTGCAGTTGGCGCAGAGGGAAAGCCACTCTTCGATTTCTTGTTGCATGACGCGGAAGCAGTATCTACCTGGTGTGACTTAATCGATCGCCGAGGACAAGCCGGTGTAGACTAGACGGTGACACCGGTGTGACCTACACATTGTGTATGATGGAGCAGTACTTCGTGGAGGCTGAGAAATGGAGTGTGGTGTGGTGGTGGAGGAGGAGGAGGAGGACATTTAGGCGCAGGTGAGCTGTTTGACAACGTGGAGGAGATAAGCGGGTGTCTCTAGTCCATGTTGTTGGAGTGTTGCACTGGGCTGGAAGCACATTCACCCAGATGGGCCGTAAAGGACATGTATTGGCCACTGACGTAGTTACAGCTCTCACAGACGTCCGGCGCTTGCCGTGCACCTTGGAACAAACGAGAAGACTCAAGGTCTGACTCACCTTGTTCTACATATTTATGAAGTTGCTGGTACTTGCCGCTTTGAGTGAAAAGATAAATTACGGCTTGGAACTCTCTATCTCGGCTCAAGGCACAAAGCCTTTAGTTCTCTGAATCGGTTGCAGACGTCCACACCATTTGGAAAGGGAGGACTGCAGGATCCAACAACTTGCACAGGAGCACGGTCAAACCTAGCTGCACCTTAGGTATGGTTGGAAGCTCACATACTGTTGGTCTCTTGGCAATCACCTCGACTGAACGACTGCTGGCGCCAAACAATGGAGTAGACAGAGGAGCGGTGAATCTGGACCGGGAGATGATGTAAAGATGAAAACAGTCCCTTCTGCAGAGGTGATGGAGCCCTTGACTGGCTGCAAATGGCATGACGTAGACCACTGGGCGATACTGAGCTGATGTTGCTGCGGCAGGCAGGGTATGGACCACCACATCTGAAGCCAACGTGTTCTCACAGGCCACCGGATGGTGACGCTGAGGTGTTGTCGGCAGGGCCGTGGTGGTGCCAACGTTTGCTCCCATGGCCATGCTTTACACTTTCAGAGCGGCCACAGATTGACTACATATTACCCATATTTCGGATCCTCCGGTGTATAGTTAGCAAAGAACTGCCACACGCATATATCCCGAGTATCGGGACGTTTTACCGCACAACGCTCCGCACTGAGTGAACTGAACTGCCGCCGATGCCTCGGGAGTCACCTGTGCCGACTCATACTTTTCTTGGACCTGCGAGGGGTTTTTTACCCCAGGACCGCTTGGCTCCCCTCCCAGACATCACAGACATGTGCTATTCTGCTGACCTCACGGCCAACACGACCAACTTGCTGGCTGCGCTTGACGAGACTGACGCGCAGAGCTGACGCCCTCTTCTCCTGACTATCGTTGATGAAGCCTTGCCTAACCCGGCTCCCAAGTAGCTTGGTCGGCTACAATCATCATCTAGTTTAGCTGTTTCTAATCGTCACTTGCTGGTCTATCATCAGACCGGGTCTTGGTATGCGAGGTCTGGATCTCTCACAACATGACCTCCATGCCCACTCTCTCAACATATATATCTTGCCTGCTTCTGCAAGAATCAGGCTCGATATGGCCCCATTTCTTCTACTGACAAAGTTGCTGCTGATGCCCTCATCTCAAATTGCTTCATCCTCGATATATGAGGCGCTGAGCCCAGACCCACTTAGAGATCTTCTGGCTAGAGGGAACCGTATATGGGGACAGAGGAAGGCAGAGAGGACAGTGTGGACCGTTGACCCGCTCCCGGGCATGCCAACTAATGTTTGTGTCTTGAGGAGTTCCCATCGAATCTATGGCTGGGGGTTGTCAGATGTCATTGGGAGGAAGTGGATGACCTAGTCAACCATAAATCAAGAACCATTGGGTTGTAGTCAGCACACGGCAGCGAGATGACAGCTGGCAGTTGTGGCCTCACCGATGTGTTGGAAGAAGTATGTATTGTTGCAAATTATGGTGGTAAATAAGTATTTGGTCAATAATAAAAAAATAATTTTGTTCTGTCTCCTTTGTGCAATGTGACAGAGGTCAAAGTTTTCTGAGAAGTCTTCACAAGAGATTGTAAAGTCTTCACATGTTGCTGGTAATGTTGACCCATTCCTCCTGCTAGATTCACTCTGGCTGGGTGTCCCCAACTTCCAGGTCCTCAAGGACCCAACCAATGAACAGGTCATGTTTTTGGCTTTCCTTAGCATTGACAGGTGACATTTAATTATTGTCAGTAGACTTCTGTGGGAGATCCTGAAAACAATGATCATAGTGAGGTGGGGACGTGAGGACTGGAGTTGGGACACTGCTCTAGAGCAGTGATGTATTTGTGGGCTGTCCCTGGGAAACATGGACTTTGCAACTCCTCCAATGGTTTTTAATGGGGGTTGAGATGTGGAAAACTGGCTAGGCCACTCAGACAAGGACCTTGAATGCTTCTTATGAAGCCACTCCTTTGTTGTCCTAGCAGTGTGCTTGGGATCATTGTCATGCTGAAAGACCGAGCCATGTTTCATATTCAATGCCCTCTAACGCTTCACATGCGTTTGGACGCCATCTTGGACCGTCCTGGGGTTCCTTAGCTCCGGGATCACCGCTTTGGTAAATGGAATTGCAGCTAAACCAGGGTTCTGTTCAAGTCGGGTCTCCACCAGCTTTTTTTTTTCAACACAGGAAAATGTATACAGTAAAAAAAATACACCTAGGCCATCTACCACTAAACTAACATACAATAGAGCCCCTCTTTAATGTCTGACCGACCTAACGTCCAGCACAGTACATTTATCATATACTTCAGACTTTTCTTAAAGCCTGGGGGATAAGAGCCCTCTCCTCAGCTGCTCCACTCCGGTAGTAAGCCACACCCCCCCCCCCCCCGATTACCGGGAAAGAGACAGGCTTTTAATGGGTCTCCAGGGATGTTCCCAAAACCCGTCCTGGAACGTGGGGAGGGCCCAACTACCCAACGCTATCGCCGTCCTGGGAAAGGCAACCCATTACTAGCAGCATTGCAGCCATGCAGTACCTGTGTCAGTAACCTATGGTTACTGACGCCAAATAGTTCCCTTTCCCCCCCACCAAAACCAGGTTTTTGGTGGCACGTCTGCATCCGGTATACTGCTGTATTCCATCTAGTGGCAGGAACAGGCGACTGTCTACAGTTGCTCTGCCACAGCCCTTACTGATGGAAGGTTTGCACTCAAAATCTCACGATACATGGCCCCATTCATTCTTTCATGTACACGGATCAGTCGTCCTGTTCCCTTTGCAAAGAAACAGCCCCAAAGCATGATGCTGCCCCCCCATGCTTCACAGTAGGTATGGTGTTCTTTCAATGCAACTGAACATTCTCTCTCCTTCAAACATGACGAGTTGTGTTTCTACCAAACAGTTCTACTTTGGTTTCACTGGACATTCTCCCAATACCTTTTGGATCACCAAATGCTCTCTAGCAAACTTCAGAGGCCTGGACATGTACTGGGTTAAGCAGGGGACACGTCTGGCACTGCAGGATCTGAGTCCCTGGTGGTGTAGTGTGTTACTGATGGTAGCGTTTGTTGCATTGGTCCCAGCTCTCTGCAGGTCAGTCACTAGGGCGCCATGTGGTTCTGGATTTTTTCCCACCTTTCTTGTGATCATTTTGACCCCACGGTGAGATTTTTTGGGGGCCCCAGACGAGGGAGTTATAGTGGTCTTGTAACTTCCTTTTTCAAATTTTTGCCCCAAAAATTTATTTTTAACCAACGTTGTATTTGCAGATTCAGTTTCCCACCTGTGCAGGGCTAAAATTTTTTTTTGGGTTCCTTACACCTTTGGGTCTTCACCATAGTGGATTTAGTGTGACTGTTTGGGTTTTGTGTGCAGGTGTTTTTTACTGATAACAAGTTCAAACAATGCCATTACTACGGGTAATGTGTAGAGGCAAGGAGCCTTAAAAAGAAGTTACGGTCTGGGGGAAGCCAAAAATTTTGCTTTTTGTAGGGGACCAAATATTATTTTTCCATTAATTTGCAAATAAATTTTTTCCAAAATTAGACAAGGGTTTTTCGGGATTTCTTTTCTCTTTTTGACTCTCTTTTGCGGTGGCCTTGTGTCAATTCGGGCCCCTTCTCATCTTTTTAAGTGGGAGAACTTGCACATTGGGGGCTGAAAATACTTTTTTTTCCCCATGTATATTACACAGGGGGGTCGGGGGACTTTTAATTTTGGGGTAAATTTTTTGTAAAACAGTTTCCCAAAAAACACAATTTGAGCCTGGGGGAATCATGCTTAAATAAAAAAAACAAAAAAATAAAAAATTTTCCCCTTTGTATCCCGTTTTTCCTAAAACCTTTTTTTCATGCACATAAGTGAAAAAGTTTAGATCAATGGGGTCGGGGCCTTGGCTCCTCCATGATCCAGTGATGACCTCGAGAGTTATACTGTTCCATCTTTTTACCCTAAAAAAAAAAAAATTGCTATTGACTACATATGTGATTATTCTATGGGTTTTTTTTTTAAAGGAAAGTTTATTAATTTTTTAAATTCCCTTTTGTACATGACTTCCTTTTTTTCTCTTACCCCCTTCAAAATTTTTATAGCCGTGGGGGCCACGAAAGTTCTCTTTTGGTTGAACATCCTGAAAGATGTAAAGTAAGTTCACACAGCGATTGTGGTGATATGTGGCATCTTACACCCCCTTTGAAAAATACGCACTGACGCAATACTTTCTAACCACCCTGACCCGGCCCCCTTTTTGCTTTCCCCTGTCTACTTTCGAAAAGGAATATCAATGAGTGCTATGATCTTACCATATTTACAAGACGTGCTTCAAACAACGCCAATATATCAAAAAATAATAATAAAACAAGGTAGTAAGCCCAAATTCTAACCAGCACCAATATATAAAAAACTACCAATATAAAATATATAAAAAATTTTTAAAATTAATTTCCAAATGTATAAAAAAAAAACACAAAAATACAAAAAACCAAAATACCTTTAGCAAAGATGGTATGCCAAAAAGAAAAAAACCCCCAAAAAAAAACTAGGTGGTATGCATAAGGTGCATAGTCATTCAAAAATTTTAAAACCATGGGTATAAACCAAAAATACATTTTAAAAAAAAAACATAAATGAAGCCACCATATAATCACCCATATAAAAAGAACATACCCCCCAGAGGAGGCACACCAGCCCCCAAACATGCGTTTCTCCACACCTGGCTTTGTAAAGAGGGTAACACACAACAAACTTAAACCTCCCTTAAAAAAGGTTTAAACACATCCAATAGGGTAAAGAGACAAACAGCTGAAATAATATATCCTTTTTAATCTTTGTCCCGATAATAAAAATATCCCTTTTTTCCACTGAGTCTGTCACATGAATCACGGACCAAATCGACGCCAGCACGCAGACCGAAACAGGGAAAAACCCGAGAAGGAAAAGGAAAAAAAAACACATATGCTGTGGCACCCCGGCCCCCAGTAAAACCAGAGCATATTTAATTTAAAAAATGGGCCCCAAACCCAAAAGGGCGAATACCCCCAGTGGAGACACTAAAGGGACCAAACTATAAAAGTAAGTTAAAGCCCAAACCCAAAAATGGCAGCCCCCCCGTAAGTGAAGACTGAAGACCAAAAAATAAAACAAACATCATAAACAGAGAGAAAAGGAGAAGAAGAAATTAAGTAAATACGGGACAAAAATGAAGAAAAAAACTAAAAATAAAAAAAATAGAAAAAACAAAAAAAAATTTAATAAAAGCAATAATAAAAAATACATAAAAACAAAAGAAAATTTATATAAATAAAAAAAAAAATACTAAAAAAAAAGAGCAAAACATTTTGAAAAACCCAAGGGGCAACCCAAATAATGTATTAAAAACAAAAGATGAGTACAAAATAAATTCAAGTAAAATTAATCATTTTCTCAATGAAAAAAAAAAAAAAAAAAAAAATTTTAAACAACAACAAATACATCCCAAAAAAAGAAGGAAAAAATAGCGTATTCAACCTAAAACTAAAAAAATACACATTTGAAAAAACAAATCTATAAAAAATTCAATCCCAAAAAAAAAAAATATTCACCATATAAAAATCCTTTTAATTATAAAATTAATTTTGGAACAACCCAATGCAATCAAAAAAGGATCACAACAATACGGGTGATAGTAAAAGTACATAATATTTCAAATAAATTTACACATATACAAAAGTTGGAGAAAAAAAAAAAGGGAAAAAATTTTTTCTTAAATTTTAAATTTGAAAAAAAATCTCATTTCTTCATCCCCCTTCTTTTTCTTCACTTCAATTTCCAATAAAACCTTAAAAAAACACATCAAAAATTTAAACACCAAAAAAATCCCAACAAAAAGAAAAAAGGGGGAGAAAAAAGGGTTCAGTACCAAAAAAAAAACATATAACAAGACAATCCTGAAAATAAACAGATTAAAATAAGAATATCCCAAGCAAAGAAGAAAAAAATAAAAAAAAGGGGGCAAAACAAAATTGTCTCATTCAGCCCTCTAGGAGCAGCTGAAACCCAAAGAAAATAAATCCAACGATTTCCCTTGGGGAAACCCAATTTTTTCCAAAATTTCCTCCACGTTTTTTGAACGGGAACCCTATAAAACCCAAATAAATCTAAGTCCTTTCGCCCAAAATTTAATGAAAATTTTTTAAAAGTTTCGGATAGTTTTAAAAATTGTATAAAGACGTCTTCAATTGCATTGCGGCGAAAATTATTTTTGAAATATGCCCAGAAAATACTTTGGGGAACCATATCTAAAATTTGTTTATCAACAGGAATTTAAAAATTTTTAAAAAAAAGATTAACCCTTTATCCTTTCTTTTAAACGCTTTTCCATCTGCCCCATCCCAAAATTGTATTGTTCATTTTAATCTTTGTACTTTTTTTCTTATGTAATTTATGAACCCCCCCGACGAAACAGCGCCCTGGAATAAATTTGGCGCTTTAAAAAAATAAAAATAATAATAATAATAATTTTAATTTTGCCCAAACAGTCTAGTCTAATTTTAACCCACCCCCGCCCAGAAAAAAAACAAGGGAGTGATTTTTAATTTTCTTTAACTCTGTTTGGCCCATTCAGAGTTTTTTTTCTGCTATCACAGTTAAAAAAGGGAAACAAGATTTTATGTCTTTTTTAAATTGCTTGGGACTTCTGAAATAAAAAAAAAATATAAACTAAAAATTAAAAAAAAAAATTTTTTTCTGGGAATATTGCTTTTTAAAAAAAAACCTTTTTGGGGGGACAGAAATTGCCCCCTTAAAAAAATTGTTTTAATTTTTTCAAAAAAGGGGGTTTTGGTTTGTAAAAAAGGGGATCAACCCCCGTGCTTTAGCAATTAAAGTGGCTCCCACCATTTAGACCTGTTTCAATCTAAATTTTATTGCATATACTGTGGATAGATGGAAAAATATTTTTTTTAGACCCCCTTAAAAAAATAGGAAATATTTAAAGACTTTGCAAAGGCGTTGCCCATTTGCCCAAACATACGTTTGTTGAGAAAATTAGAATCCTTTGGGGTTGGGGTTTAACATGTGTATTTGGGTTTAAAAACTGCTTTTTTGATTCGTACCAGAGAGTTGGAAAAATAAACTCCAACCGATGGTCCCGGGTTGTGAGTTGTGCCCGGGGCTCAAAATTGGATTCCTTTTTTTAATACAATGAAATTTATTAATAATATAGGGGGAAAAGGGGATCAACAAAAAAGGGTTTTTCAAATTTCTCAGATCCCACCAAGCTATGCGGGGAAAGGCAACCCTATGGAAAAAGCTCATAAATTGCAAAAAAGACCTGGACAAACTAAATTTGGCTTGGGCAACCATTTGGGCCAAATGGGGGTTAAATTGGGATAAATGAAAGGGTTCTGCTTTCGGGGTACAAATAATATCCCAAGGGGCTTCAATTCCCCTGGAGGAAAAAAACTTGAGAACCCGTTTGTTAGAAAGATCGGGTCATTCTTGTAGACTAAAGACAACGGGAACAGAAATTTTTGGTTTGAAACTTGTTAAAATTGTTGTACAATAAACGCGGCACCTTCAGGAATCTAAAAATTTGCACCCAAGGATAAACCAGACTTGTCAACCCAAAATTCTTTCCTGAATCTTGGTTTTTTTTCTTTAGACTTGCTCGGATGTTACACATAAAAAGCAGGGTGTTTCGGGTGTGCTTTAAAATTTACATCCACATTTTTGTGTCTCAAATTTAAATTTCCCGCCCATAAAACCCTTAATGCAAAATTTTTAAACAAAAAAACCAAAACCCCCTAATGGGAAATACTTTTGGGGGGCACATGTACAAGAAACATATTAGAACAGTTAAAAAAAGGGACTGTGTCCATCAAGTTAAACCCAAGGGTAAAAAAAAGGGGTTTAAAGGGGGAGGGAACAAGGATTTCAACCCCCACCTCACCTCTGGTTAAGCCCGAAACCCACAACAAAAACCCAAATCTTTCCAGGGGAGCCCCCCTCCTGACCTCAGAGCCGAAACCACCAGATTTCCCAAAATTTTCTTTCTACAAAACGCATTAATATTCTTTTTTTTCGAAATTTTCCTAAGCCTTTCTTGTACCCTCACCTTTCCCCCGCTGTGGGCCACTCCGAGCCGGGTATTCCCAAAATTTACATTTATACAAGGGAAAAACCCTTCCCCCCTGGGGATTGAATCCTTTTCCCCTGTAGCCCCAAGGGGGAAAGTTTTCCCTTTGGGCTTTGGGAAGGGGTTTTTCCTGAAATTTTTTCCCCCTTTCTTTTTTGTAGGGAAACCCTTTTTAAAATTTATATAAATTTAAACAAGTCCCCCGAAACTGTCCCCTTTTTTCAAAATAAATAAGTTCAATTTTTACAAAACCCTTTTCCCCATAACTAAGATACTCCAATTTTCCCCTTTTAATTTGGGTTTCTCCCCTTTTTACCTCCTAGCTCCCTTACATATTTTCTATAAACTGGAAACCCAAAATTAACAGCAAAATCCAAGGAGGCCCGCACCAAAGCTTAAAACAGCTAGAAAATTTCATCCTTTTTCCTTCGAGTCCGGGGCCCCTTTTAATACACGCCAAAAACTTTTTTTTTTAGAGGCAGTGTAACGGGCGTGTAAGGATCCGCTGGGCCACCGCAACGATGGTGTAAGCCACGCCAGGAAGCAATTTAGAGCCTGCCCAAAACGGGGTGGACTTTCTTTCGGCGGGGGTCTAAACCCGGGCCCCTACCCCCACGCCTTTTTTGCCGGGGGCAGCCAAGGGGGAGCGTGGACAGGAAAACCCTGAGACTAGGGGTTTTCAAAAGGGGGGCAAGGGCAGGGGGGCGGCAAAGGTTTTAGAGTCCATAAACTAGGCAGAGGGCAGAAAAAACGGCAAGACAGTAAATACTCAACCGCTTTTTTCTAGGGCACGGAGGGGCAACAAAAAATCCAGCAGGGATGACGGGATCCAAAAATTATAAAAGGGCAGCGCCCGGCCCAAATTTAAACCCAAAAAAACCCCCGCGCTGGCCCCTTAAATTTACATGAACGAGCGGCCACGCGCATTCAGGCCCGGGCAGGGGAAGAGAGAAGGGCAGAGCGTGGGGCCCGGGGATTTGGGTGGGGCGGGGGCCCACAGAGAGGAAAACGGTTTCGCCCCGCATCCGCGGAAAAACGCGGCCCACCCGTTACCCGGGAGCTGTTTTACACCATCTGTTCTTATCCCATGATCAACAAAGATTCCCACAATTTTTCTCCCCCCCGGAACATATGAGGCCCGCAGATAAATTTACCCAATGCAATACTTACATTTAAACCAAAATTTAACCCTTTTTTGCCAATTGGGTGCCCAAACACTCAAATTCCAGGTCTGCTTTGGGAAAATTTTAAGAGCATCTTTCCCTTGATTTGGCCCTACCCTGCATAGCTTTGGGGCCCTCTACAAAAAGAAACCGTGCAATTGGGCTCCCCAATTATAAATTAATTAAAACATTAAAAAAAAAGGACCCAATCCGGGGCGTAACTAATAAAAACCCCCCCCCCCCCCTCTCCCACCCCAACATTTTCAACCTCCCCGGGCATACAATTTCTAAATAAACAAGGAGTTGGGAAAACCTCCCCATAGTTTCACCATCCCCCAACCCGGGTACAACCCAAACTCACTATACCCAATCAACAATTTCCAAAGGGGCACTACAAATCACCACAAATTACCACCAGTGACTGAAAAACACCCCTAAACAATTCTGGGAAAAAAAGGGCTGTAAAACAGACACCTATTTATCACCATATAGTGGACCACATAGGGATTTTAAAACCAGTGTACAAAAGGGCCCTACAGACTGTATTAAATTTCCCCCCAAAAAGTGACCATAAATGGGAGGTAAACCCGTGTAAAACAGGCTCGCAGACTGTATTTTAAACCCCCATACAGGGGACCATAAATTGGTAGACACCAGTGTACAAGACTCTCAAACTATATATTAAACCTCCATTCATTACCCTATATTGCCAAAAACCAGTGTACCCCAACCTGCAGCATATAAGTATTACAGTTGGGAAATTACCTTTTTGGCTAAAGGGTCTTCCCGACACTTTGCTTTCCCTTTGTTTGCCGGTCCAGCCACATTGACTTCTCCTGGCCCCCCTTGTCCCTGAGTTTAAACCAAAATATTTGAACCTCCTTTCCTAAAAAAAATAAAAATTTTTTTTCTTAGCCCAAAAAATTCCACAGAACTTTACAAATAGGGGGAATAGCACAACAAATAGACATTACTTTTTTAAAAAGCTACTTACAAATAACATGGGTGTGGGGGCCTGCAGCAGAACTTACAATCTATTGGGGTGATGGTGAATTAAAGATGAGAATGCTTTTTTTACAAGGGACCCCCATGTTACATAAATATGGGGTTAATACCAAAAAAAATGATGAACCTCCCCTAACCTATTATATACGTAATGCCTGTGTCCCAAAAGGCAGGAAATAAAATGTGTAAGAATTGGGGGGTTAACAATTAATTTTGGTAGCTTTCAAGAAATATTTTAAAACTGTGGGGTTGTGATTGCCTGATCACAGGGGGAACATTCCAAGAAGGGTGCAATACGTGGAATTTTGGGGAGACAGGCTGGGGGTTTTCGGTTAGTGGGTGTGTAATTTTTAGATCATACAAAGGGGGAACCCGGGGGCAGGGGGAGACAGAGAGGGGGAGGAGAGTAGGGGGTGCGCGCTGTGGAGAGCCTTTTGAGTGATAGGATTAGTTTTTTTGTATTCTGTACTGAATAAAAGTGAAAAAACGGGCGAACCTTTTTCGCTAATGAGTAATATGTGGACTTTCGAAAAAAAATAGCTCCCTTCTTCAGACAATTGTTATCAAAATTTGAAAATTACAGTTTTTTTATACACAAAAGACATGGCCTTCAAAGGACTTAAAATTTTTAAAAAAAAAAACAAAATCAATATAAGCAAAAGTCATTTACAACATTTCAAGACATCAACTATCTGGAAATTTGTGGGGCATACGGGGGGGGTCAGAAAAATTGGTCTTATCTCGCAGCGTTCAGGTTATTTGTGCCCATAAATTCCCTATTTTGACATAAAGCGGCATAAAATTTTTAGCTCTTTTTTCCCAGTCGAAATTTTGTTTAAATTTTAAATTCCCCACCCCTTTCTCCCCTCCGCCTTAAAGTTTTCCCTTTAAAACCAAATTTTCAGATCTTAATACAATGGTCATCTCTGGAAAGGTGGGGCCACTTGGAGATCATTCTGCTGTTTTTAATGGGAACTTTTATTCATGCGCTGGTGATCCTGCCTTTTCCCCCATTTTGGGCCTGTGGTCGGACATTGTTACACTAATCAATCCCACTTTGCGACCTGCGGGAAAATTCCCCCTAGTTCTGTGCACCTCGGACTGGGGACAGTGCACTTCAGCAGTGGGATGTGTCCAGGTTTGCCCCTGTTCCAGGGGGTGGGGTCCATTTTCTTTTGGGGGCCCTTGGGGCGCTCGGACAATAATACCCGCGGGTTTGGGGGTTGCCGAAAGGGGAAAGGAGAGGGGGGACTGGATATTTCTTGGAGTCTGTTGTCCCTATGTAGTACAGGGTTTAAGTTCCCCTTGCAATCTTTTTGTAAATTCCCAAATGTGGGTTGTTGACAATAGGGGGAAAACAGCCAGGCATACAGTACAATGTATTTGCTTGACAAAACAGATGGGGCAAACACCTCGTGGGAGGGCAAATTCTCCAATTTGGGATAAAGGCCCAAAAATGACGGACAATAAATCAGCAAAGCGGGCCCCCAAACAGAGACATCTGCTCACATACAAAGAGACCCAAAAAGAAAGTGCCCCCGTTGTCACCTACAACCCACACTGAATCCTACGAAAGATTGCCATGGAAATTAAACTGTAACATAGGGGGCAAAAAGCTCCAAGAAAATTCCCCCCCCCTCTCCTTTCCTTTTTGGGAACCACCAAACTCGCGTATTTTGTCCGGGGTGCCCTGAGCCCAAAAAGAAAGGCACCCACCCTGCCCCGCAGAACAGGGGCAAGACCTGCCCGCACTCCCCACCATGACTTTTACCCGCATACAACCCAAAAGGTGCACAGAATTTTAAGGGGACATTTCCTGCAGGGCAGAAAGTGGTGTATCTGTTATGGTATGCAATTCCCACCACAGGGCCTTTATGGGGGAAAACAGGGGAAACTCAGCCGCGCTAACCACACAGATTACCCTTAATAACAGCAAACTGATTCCCCTGGGCCCACCTTCTCCAAAGGTTACCATTTATTGAAAAAACTGAAAATTAGGTTTTAATGGGACACTTTTGACGCAAGGGGGAGAAAGGAGTGGGGGGAATTTTTAAATTTGCAAAAATTCGACCTTTCAAAATTTGGGGAAATATTCAGCCGCTTTTTTTCGAACTAGTGTGACCTGTGATGGCCACAAAATTTCCCCTGAACGCCCGCGAGAAAAGCGCAAATTTCGCCCCTCCCTTATGCCTCACAATTTCCAATATTTTGCTTGACCTGTTAAAAAGACTTCTTGCTTTTTTTGCATTTTTTATTTTTAAAATTCAAGTCCTTTGAAGGTCCTGTCTTTTTATAAAAAAATCTGTCATTTTCAATTCTGATAACAACTTTCAAGAAAGGGGGCTAGTTCCTCGAAAACTCCCTCATATATACTCAGTTAGCCGAAAAAAAGGTTTTCGCCTGATTTCTTCACTCTTCTACTACTTTCTATGGCTAACACGGTACAACATTATACTTCTGTACTAAATAGGCAGCCAGTGCAATAACTGAACCGGGGTAGAAGAATCAGTATAGCGGCTAGAAAGAAAGACAAGCCTGGATGCTGCATTCAGGACAGATTGGAGAGGGGAGAGTTTACAGAGTTTACATCACCTCACTCCCTGCCCCCACCTCTGTACAAACTTCCCAAAGGTGGCAGAGCAAGTACAGTCAATAGCTTGGAGGCTCAGTCTCCTAGAGGGGAGGAACAGAGGATTCACCCTCTGGAGATTGTATTACAGTTAAGGCCTGTATCCCTCAGAATCATGTCACCATTAGACAGGTTGGTACTCCCTTAAGATCTCAATTAGGCAGGTAGGCTGCAGATGGGTAGTTACATTGTCCCTAGGTGGGCAATAGTTAGGCCCCAGTTAGGTAGATAGCTCCCAGGTAGATAGGTAGGCTGTAGGTAGACCCCAGGTAGGTTGTAGGCAGGCCACAGGTAGGTTGTAGGTGGGCCCCAAGTAGGTAGTCTACAGGTAGGTAGGTAGATTGGCCCTGGGCAGGCAGCCCCCAGGTAGCTAAGTAGGCTTTTGCTAGGCAGGGTTCAGGTAGGTAACCAGGGTCTGGTAAGTAGCTAGGCAGTGTATAGGGGGATCGAGTAGCCAGGCAGGGTATAGGGGGGTCAGGTAGCCAGGCAGGGTATGGGGGGCCGAGTAGCCAGGCAGGGTCTGTAAGTAGCCAGGCAGGGTATTGGGAGGTCAGGTAGCATGGCAGGGTCTATAGGTAGCCAGCCAGGATATAGGGGGGTCAGGTAACCAGGCAGATCCTGTAAGTAGCCAGGCACGGTATAAGAGGTTCAGGTAACCAGGCAGGGTCTGTAGGTAGCCAGGCAGGGTATAGGGGGTTCACATTATCATATTACTCACCTGCCCCACGCTCCCTCGCAGCTCACCTCCTGGCCGGCCAGTCACTGTGCTCAGCGCGGGCGGCGCGATGATATGACATCATCGCGTCGACCATGTCAGTACTGTGGGCCAGCGCCTGATAGCAGATTAGCAGAGCTCCGGCGGTGCTCGTCTCTGCTAACACCGGAGTGTCCTGCCTTTGAACGCTCAGACCAGATGCGCTGGGCCCCTCAGCTCTGCGCCCGCCGGCAGTGAATTGTTATGTTCACTGGTGGCACGCGCAGGAGCCGCACTATCAGAAGAGCAGATGTGTTAGCAGCTGCCCCGGGGCACAGGCCCCCTAAGAGCTGCTACATCTGCTACCCTGGAAATTATGCCACTGGTCCCAATACTGAGCTCTGGGGCCACCACTCATAACCGGGGACCACTCAGAGTAGGAGTCATTTACCACCACTCTCTTGAGTACTATCCGATAGCCAGTTTTTAATCCAATTACACACTTATCTCTAACCCAATGGATTATAATTTACCCAACCAACGTTTATGAGGGACAGCGTCAAATGTCTTTGCATAGTCTAAAAACACAATATCCACAGCTGCCCCGCTATCCAGACTTCTACTCACCTCTTAATAAAAACAGATCAGGTTGGTCTGATAACTTCTGACCTTAGTAAATCCATGCTGGCAATCACTAATAATATTGTATTCGTCCATATATTCCCATATATAGTCCCTTATGAGCCCCTCAAACAGTTTTCCCACAACAGCTGTTAAACTTACTAGTTTATAGTCACCTGGGCAAGACTTGTAGCCTTTTTTGAAGATATTAACAAAAGTTTTAAAAAATATTAAAAAATATTTAATGTTACAAATGCCCAATTTTGCCATTTTTCAATTAAAAAAATAAAAATACTACACATAATAAGTATCTTTGTGTCTATAAAATTCTGATCAATTAAAATAAAATCTCATATATCCTGTATGGTGAACACTGTAAAAAAAATTCCCTATTCTATAGGTGGTAAAAACAAAAAAAAAGGATTGGTCTCAGAAAATTTTAAAAATGGAAAAAGTATTTAAAAAAAAAAAAAAGTGCTGAAACATAATGAAAATTCTAAAAATGTTGTATCTTTCAGAGCCGTAGCGACCTGCAGAATACAGATAGCATGTCAATTATGCTGGACAATGAACTCCATAAATGTGAAACCTGTGCAAAAATGACACAATGGCATTTTTTTCACGTTTTACCGCACATAAAATTTTTTGGGGGTTTCCTAGTACATTCTATGGTATAGTCAAAAGCACCATTCATTGTTCGCTCTGTCCTACAAAAATCAAGACCTCAGGTGATTATGTAGATGAAAAAATAAAATTGTTATGGCTCTCGGATGTCGGGGAGGAAATGACAAGAAACAAAATCAGAAAATCTCTGCATCATTAAGGGGTTAAATAGTGTCTTAAAAATCTTTATCATCTAGCCACAATTTTAAAATTTAAATGGAAAGAGGTCTGAATGGTGAGACTTTCTTAAATCTCTCTGGTCCCCCCATTATCCACCAGTTCAATATATATTTTTTACAACTGCGCAACCCATTTATATATGAAATCAGTGATGTCATGCATATTTTTAATCCATTGAACTTCTTATAGCTGTTCTCTTTCCACAGGACATCCAGATCAACCCAACAACATCACGGACTGTAATTTAGAACTCAATGGTGTCATGAAATTTAAATTCTTCCCATTTGATAGTTCTGCTGGACCCATTGTGGCTTATGCCATCATAATCACCACAGAGATGAACGGTAAGAGATAGACTCTCTAGAGGAACACAAATTAGATGTGCTGCATCAGCTTAGACATTGTGAAATGTAGGATGACCCCTTTATATGTCCTGTTAGTGCGGTGGAAATAGAATGGGATCACATGAACAGATGAGACAACAAATGAGACCTCAGGGGACTTCAAAGGGGCAGAGCCTTTCCATGTATGTCCCAGCATCGGGATCTCTGGGAGGTTTTGTGGATATTCACAGAAGGAAGCAGAACCTAATACTCTCCCACAAATGATGATTCAAATGTTGCAGAGTTGGAGGATGTACTCCATCAATCGATTCACTATTTATTCAATCTAACCACTTGTGACCACTAATGACCACTCATTATTGGCTAGTTTGGTTAAAAGGGGGAGTCCATAGTGGAAAGAGGTGGAGATGTTAGATTCTATTTTCTAACATTTTGGATTATAGATAAAAATTTAGGAGATGCTACCTTCTATATCTTCTGCATCGTCTCCATTTCTAGGTAATAGTAAATATTTCAAGCTCAGCTGGGCACAGTAGGGGGGCACAGACTTCTTGGTTATGCACCGAAGAAATATTGAAAACAGAAAGATATTCCAGCTTCCCATAAAATGTAGATCTTTATTGCCTCTTTTAGTAAAATCCAACGGAATGCCACATTGACACAATCTTATGCGTTTCAGACTGCAGAGCCCTTAAAGGGGACCACAATATTCGGCTTTTAACATGTAGGTAAAGGTAAAATAAGGCTATTACTAACTATATTGCATTATTGATTTTGCTTTGTTCAAGAGAGAAAGAAGATTTTATCTGCTCTTACACAAGTTTCTCTGGTTTCCGACCATCTCTCCCCAGCTCTTCCTGCTTTCTCTTATCTCTCATTGTTCCAAACTGCTATCGGTCAGTTCGTCCATTTTGAGTCACTCCCTGCAGAGTCTTATCTCTAGCAATGGAGTTTGTTAATTTAACTAAATTAGAATCCAGGAACAGAAGAAAGTACTCCACGGCACTCAACAGAAATCTTCACGTAGTTTATTAAACAAAAAGGACTTTTTGTCTAATAAACGACTTGAAGATTTTTGGTGAGTGCAATGGATTACTTTCTTCTGTTCCTAGATTGTTACAAAGTTTCTCTTGCTATCTGTTTCTATGCACAAAATATCTACATTGTTTCAGTCTTTGATTCAATTGAAGTTGGTAAAGTAACGTCTGATGTGGTTGGTGCCAATTGTTTTATAGACACCAAAAAGAAAGAGGAAAATCTTACTAAAACGTAACCTTTAATAAAGATACTATTAAAAAGGGAATTACCAAATTTGCTGAATGTCTCTCAGGTAAAAAGCAGCTGAGAAATCACCAATCCATAAATATAGAACACATGACGCTTGCCCCTAATCGGCCCTAATCATCATGTAAATCCCTAACCTAATAAAACAATACAGGGGGATCGCCCTGATGACCCTATTAATCCCTATGGCCCTATCCCGACATGTTTCGATCTTCCTGCTGTCTAAATGTCACGCTACACATTCTGTCTAGCACTGTTAGGTATAATCCTCAGTGTGACTCAGCACGGCTGATCGTCTTCAGCACGGCGCGGCTTGTGACTTCCACGCATGCGCGGTTACTAGGGACGCTTCCCCGTGCTGCCGGCTGACTCGAGACGCTATTTTACTACGTCAGAAGCGGTGCGCGTGTGCGCGCGCTTAAAAGCTCGAACCTCCAGGTCCCGAGTGTCTCTTGCAGGTTTGCATTACATGCAGCAAGACCCGCACTCGGGTCTACGAGACGCTTACACAGGATGAAGTAAGTTTGTTTGTTTCTTTTTGGAAGAGGTTTTCACTTTGTATTTGACTCTCTAATCACTGTTGTCATTGTGTATATTTTTTCTTCTTTAGATTGGGCTGCAGGATTTAATACAACTATCCTCTGTATTGGTGGTGTCTAATTTATGATCATATTAAGGTACCCCCTTTATGTCTAAACTCATGCATCCTGTGTAATGATAGCATCTATTACTCTCCTAGTCCTTATCACGTAATTTAGTTGACTAGAGAGAACATTTGTTGTTGTCCTTTATAGGCTAACCATTCTATCCTTGTGGTGCATTTGTTATCGCTATTGAATTGCGTTATACCCATGGTCTGTTATTCACTCCAATATCGATAGTTTATTGAAAGGGGCTGATCGAAACATGTCGGGATAGGGCCATAGGGATTAATAGGGTCATCAGGGCGATCTCCCTGTATTATTTTGTTAGGTTAGGGATTTACATGACGATTAGGGCCGACTATTGGCAGACGTCATGTGTTTTATATTTATGGATTAGTGATTTCTCAGCTGCTTCTTACCTGAGAAATGTTCAGCAAATTTGGTAATTCTCTTTTTAACAGTATCTTTATTAAAGGTTATGTTTTAGTAAGATTTTCCTCTTTCTTTTTGGTATCTATTTGGCTAATCAAGAGGTTTTGTGAAGCCACTAGTTTTGATAAGGTGGTTTAGAGATTGTGCCGATTGTTTAACTCTCTTCATACTGGATTGTTTTGACTTTACTCTATGGACAATCTGAACACACCCTGTAATAATGGACATTGCCTCAATTATGGGGGATAAAAATACATCTGAAGCAAAGTATAGTATTAATGCACTTGGAGTAGGTTGAGAAAATATAGACACGTTTTTCTCGCAATGTAATATCAATGAAAGTTAACGTTTTAAGTACTCGCTTAATTAGAAAATCAGGTTTTCACTTTGTCCGAGAAAGTTAAGTTATTCTGGACTAATAATACTCTGCAGTCCTATTAAGAAGCTGAACGTACACCAAGGGGGTTGAGAGTATTTAAAAAGGTCTCACAATTCCAAGACAATAAAGATTTTGTTGGCAAGTGGAAACAAGCTCATACGCACTTGTCACGTCAAGGGAGGTGCAGTGGGCCCCGACCGCCACCCAGCCCACTGTCCCTGCCTACTTGGCGTGCTGCCCTAGGCGGCAGACCCCAACTGGACGACAGCCCCTATGCTGCTAAGTGCAGAGCCGTCAGGGAAAAACACAAGGTCAGACAGTCCGGGTCGGTAAACGTACGGGAACGTATAAGCCAAAAACGTAAGCCAAAAGAATAGTCAGAAACAAGCCGGGGTCAAAACACAGTCAGGAGCGCAGTACAAGATCAGAGGCAACAAACGAGGTCAAGACACAAGCCGGGGTCAGAAATCCAGGGGAACAACAACAAAACAGAATAACAGGAAACAGGAAGGGAAACCCTTTGACAGGCAATGCCTGGAGGAACTGGGGAGGTTTAAAAGGTCTGCCCGGACACCGCCCCCACAGCTGATTGGTGCGGCATCCGGGCCCTCCGATTGGTCCAGAGAGCTGTCACTCCTGGCTCAGGAGCAGCAGCTCTCCCCGGGTGTGGTCTGAGGCCAGACTTAACCCCTGCAGGTCGCTGCATTAGACGGGTGGAAGGCTGCTCAGACGAACGTATCCTGACAGTACTCCCCCTTTTAGGAGGGGCCACTGGACCCTTACCTGGTCCAGGTCTCTCTGGGTGAGCGTCGTGGGATTCCTTAATGAGGGATTCTGCATGAATGGATTTAGCAGGGACCCACGACCTCTCCTCAGGACCGTAACCCTTCCAATGGACGAGATATTGCAACGACCTTTGTACTCTGCAAGAATCAATAATTCAAGCCACTTCATACTCTAACTCCCCCTGAACTCTAATAGGAGGAGGAGGTTTAACAGGTGGAATGGCGGAAGGAACGTACCTCTTAAGGAGTGACCGGTGAAAAACATTATGTACCCAGAAACTCGAGGGTAACTTGAGCCAGTAGGCCACTGGATTAATCACCTCCAGAATAACATATGGTCCCACAAAGCGCGGCGCAAGCTTACCAGAGGGGACCTTTAAACGAAGATTCCGGGTAGACAGCCAAACCTTATCCCCAACATTAAATCCTCCAGTACAAATGCGCCTCTTATCACCCTTTTCCTTCTGGATGTTCTGGGCGTTCGCCAAGTTCTTCTGAACTTGGGCCCAGACTGTGCACAGATCGTTAACGATGACATCCACCCCACTATGATCAGAAGTAGCTCTGGACAATGATGCATGCCTAGGATGGACGCCATAATTGCAGAAAAATGGAGAAACCCCAGACGAGCTACTATCCTGGTTATTAATAGCGAATTCTACCAAAGGTAAGTATTTCACCCAGTCTCCCTGCTGATCGGAGACAAAACACCTGAGTTTTTGCGTAACAGTTTGGTTCACCCTCTCCGTCTGCCCATTGGTCTCAGGGTGGAAGGCAGAAGAGAAGGACAGGGTGATACCCAGAGCCTTACAGAGAGCTCTCCAGAAACAGGAAACAAATTGAACTCCTCTATCAGACACAATATTTTCGGGTAGCCCATGCAATTTAACGATATGTCTGATGAAAAGTTCCGCAAGCTTTTTGGACGACGGTAACGCTTTTAACGGAATCAAATGGCACATCTTACTAAAACGATCAACTACCACCCAAATAACCGTCTTGCCCTCAGAGGTAGGCAGATCGGTCATAAAATCCATGGAGATGTGAGTCCACGGACGGTCCGGTATAGGAAGAGGGCAAAGTTCACCAGGAGGGCGAGTTCTGGGAACCTTTGCCCGAGCACAGGTGTCGCAGGCTGTTACATAGGCCCCCACATCACGGGACAATGACGGCCACCAGTAATTTCGGGAAATGAGTCTCTTTGTGCCAGACACTCCGGGATGTCCGGATAACACTGAATCATGTAATTCTTTTAATAATCGTAACCGAAACTGAGTGGGGACAAAGACCTTAGAAACAGGACAATCAACAGGTCTCATATCCTGGTGTGTCTTGATCTCCGTGGCTAAGTCAGGGGAGATGGCTGAGACAACGGTCTCTTTAGGTAAAATGGGCACTGGATCATCCTGAGGTGAGTGACTGGCACAGAAACTTCTAGACAACGCGTCCGCTTTAACATTCTTAGAACCAGGTCTGTATGTAACCACAAAGTTAAATCGAGTAAAGAACAATGCCCAACGTGCCTGACAAGGATTCAACCTTTTAGCATTCTCTAAAAAGGTGCGGTACTTATGATCGGTTAGGAACGTGACTTGGTGCTGGGCACCCTCGAGGAAGTGGCGCCATTCCTTGAAAGCCCACTTAATAGCCAACAATTCCCTGTTCCCAACATCATAATCCTCTCTCCAGAGGAGAATTTACGGGAAAAGAAGGCACACGGTCGGAGATTGGTCAAGGCAGCCGACCCCTGAGACAGAACTGCCCCTGCCCCAAACTCCGAAGCATCTACCTCAACGACGAAAGGTTTGGTATGATCGGCTTGAACCAACACTGGGGCTGCAACAAAACACTGCTTGAGCTTTTCGAAAGCCTCTAAGGCCTCTGGTTGCCAGTTACTGATATTAACCCCCTTTTTAGTCATATCAGTTAATGGCCGGACGAGAACAGAGAAATTACGAATAAATTTACGATAATAATTGGCAAAGCCTAAGAACCGCTGTAAGGCTTTCAGGGAGGACGGCCGAACCCAATCGAGAATAGCTTGAACCTTCCCAGGATCCATAAGGAATGAGTTTGGAGTCAAAATATATCCCAGGAAAGGTACCTCCTAAACCCCAAAAACACATTTCTCAAGCTTGACAAACAAACGATTTACCTTCAAAATTTGCAAAACTTGTCGTACGTGTTTAACGTGGGCAGACCAATCCTGGGAATAAATTAAGATGTCATCCAGATAAACAACCATATAGTGACCAATGAGATCTCGGAAAACATCATTTACAAGGTTCTGGAAGATTGCGGGAGCGTTACACAACCCAAAGGGCATAACAAGATATTCAAAATGGCCCTCTGGGGTATTAAATGCAGTCTTCCATTCGTCCCCCTCCTTGATCCGCATAAGGTTGTAAGCCCCCTGAGATCCAGTTTGGAGAACCACTTTGCTCACTGTATTTGATTGAACAGGTCGGGAATCAAAGGTAAGGGGTTCTTAACCGTTACCTTATTGAGTTCCCGGTAATCAATGCAAGGGCGGAGACTCCCATCTTTTTCTTGACAAAAAAGAACCCAGCACCCATAGGCGACACAGAAGGCCGGATATGACCCTTCTGTAAGGTACTGCTTCATGGCAAGTCTCTCCAGACCAGACAGATTGTATATCCTGCCCTTAGGAAATTTCACCCCAGGCAATAATTCAATGGCACAATCGTAGGACCTATGCGGGGGTAATCTCTCAGATTGAATCTTAGAAAAAACATCACGAATAAAGGCAGGAATCTGCTCAATCTCCGCATTACCCAGGATGATTGGAAGACATTGATTAATGCATTGCTTACCCCACCTAATCAATTCTCCAGAATTCCAGTCAAACACAGGGTTGTGCTTCTGAAGCCAGGGCAACCCTAACACTACGTCAGCGGGTAAGCCCTCCATGATAAACAGGACACACCTCTCAGTGTGCATAGATCCCACCAGCATCTCAAGCTCAGGAGTGCAATGTTGGATCTTGCCTCTGACCAACGGGGTGGAATCTATCGCCACAACCTGCAAAGAATCAGATAGTGGCCTCCAGGGAAGGCCCAGACGCTTAATGAACGATGCGTCCACAAAATTGGAAGCTGATCCCGAATCCACAAATGCACTCCCCGAACCAGACCTGGAAAGATACGAAATCTTAACTGGAAGCAATAGCTTTTTTGACAGCATAAGAAATACCTGTTCACCTAGGTGATCCTCCCTTGAGTCACCTAGGTGCTGGAGTCTTCCGGCCGGATCCTCCTTTTCGGGGTACTTACGGATGCGACGAGAGCTCCTGTGGTCACTGACTGGGCCCGCAGATGAGGCTCCTAGTTGCATAGGCTCCTCGGGGGGTATCTCCTCAGGGGAAGAGGTGACAGAACGAGGCAGTGGAGTAATGTGGGGTAACGGAGTAAACGTCTTCTCCCGGCGTCTCTCCCTAAACCGTCTATCCTAGCGTACAGCCAAAGTCATAGCCCCATCAAGTGTGCCAGGGGTTGGATAAGCCACCAACATGTCTTTTACATGGTCAGCTAACCCCAATCTGAACTGGCACCTAAGGGCTGGGTCATTCCACCCCGACGGAACACACCAACGCCGGAACTCCGAACAATAAATCCTCCACTGTCCTCTTGCCCTGTCTTAGAGTGGTGAGGTGCATCTCAGCCACCGCCTCCCTATCAGGATCATCAAAAAGAAGCCCCAAGGAGTCTAAAAAACGGTCCACTGAAGACAACTCGGGCGAGTCCGGGGGTAGTGAGAAAGCCCATTCCTGGGGAGACCCTTGGAGTAGGGACATAATAAAACCCACCTGCTGCTCCTCATTACCTGAGGTATGTGGGCGGAGACGGAAGTACAGATGGCATCCCTCCTTAAACACTAAACAGGCCTTTCTGTCCCCTGAGAACCTCTCGGGTAACTGAATAGGGGGTTCAACAAAAGGGGGAAGTGGTGCCGAAGGACTCCCAGACTGAGGGGTACCCAGGGAGGTCTCCTGCTGCTGGACTCTCAGTGCCAGATCCTGGACCACCTGGGTAAGCCCCTGCATCTGCTCTACTACTGCAGTCATGGGGTTCATGGTGCGTGGAGAGCAGAGAAATAGCGGCCTGTCAAACTGTCACGTCAAGGGAGGTGCAGTGGGCCCTGACTGCCACCCAGCCCACTGTCCCTACCTTCTTGGCGTGCTGCCCTAGGCGGCAGACCCCAACTGGACGACAGCCCCTACGCTGCTAAGTGCAGGGCCGTCAGGGAAAAACACAAGGTCAGACAGTCCGGGTCGGAAACGTACGGGAACATATAAGCCAAAAACGTAAGCCAAAAGAATAGTCAGAAACAAGCCGGGGTCAAAACGCAGTCAGGAGCGCAGTACAAAATCAGAGGCAACAAACGAGGTCAAGAAACAAGCCGGGGTCAGAAATCCAGGGGAACAACAACACAACAGAATAACAGGAAACAGGAAGGGAAACCCTTTGACAGGCAATGCCTGGAGGAACTGGGGAGGTTTAAAAGGTCTGCCTGGACACCGCCCCCGCAGCTGATTGGTGTGGCATCCGGGTCCTCCGATTGGTCCTGAGAGCTGTCACTCCTGGCTCAGGAGCAGCAGCTTTCCCCGGGTGCGGTCTGAGGCCAGACTTAACCCCTGCAGGTCGCTGCATTAGACGGGTGTAAGGCTGCTCAGACGAACGTATCCTGACAGCACCATTCGTTGAATCTATTAAACCTAGTATTGGAGCGTTCCAAAGTTGAATACGGCCAAGTCTGTGTAGAACTGGATAAAGCAGAAGAGGAAATACAAACATGGCTAACAGAGGCACAGTGGAATGCTTATATCTGTAAAATGGAAAATAAATTAATACCTATTCAGAATGAAATTAAAGAAAGAAAGAGGAACACATTGGGAAAAACTAGATTATGTCTTGGACCGAGTCTTTTCATGGAAAAATCAACAATGCATAAGGTGTTTTAATAGAATTGTGAGAAGAAAACCACTATCAAAAGCTAAAGAAGATTACTGGACAACAGGTTCTGGTTCCAATTCAAGCACCTTGGAGGATAATGTGACTATGCGTTCAATGAGGACTGTGGCTGGTGACATCAGTGGTCAACCATCAACAGGCGGAGGACCCACCAAGGTGGTAGAAAAAAGATCAAATTATTCCTCAACTTGGGGAGGTCCCATGAGGAAACAGGTGTCTGTTTCTAGCTCCGATCGGAGCCTCTGCAGCGAGATTGGTTAACATGGCAGCTGGAAGACTGTTGAAAGGCTTAAATCACTGGAATGTTTTCTGTTACTTCCTGCACCAGGAACAACACTAGCTCAACATCAATTGCTCAGATTCTGCCGTTTTCAGAGATATCCCATATGTTGGCCCCTAGTGCACTATTTGGCTCAACTACAAGCCTCAATGGAAGAGGAGCACCTACCAGACCTTGGAGTCTCATTTTCAAATACAATTTTATTCAGGCGCCATTTCAGGTTTGCGGACACCTTAAGGTGCTAAAACTTAATAAACACCCCTAAAAAGACCTCA
Organism: Phyllomedusa bahiana; assembly: GCA_025379985.1. Taxonomy (NCBI): domain Eukaryota; kingdom Metazoa; phylum Chordata; class Amphibia; order Anura; family Hylidae; genus Phyllomedusa; species Phyllomedusa bahiana. The sequence continues at coordinate 2,220 of JAODAL010035291.1, read as the reverse complement.
TATTGGAAATTACACCCCTTAAGGAATAAATCCAGGGGTGCAGTGAGTATATCAACCCCACAGGTGCTTCACAATTTTTTTTAACATTAGGCTCTGAAAATGACAAAAATAGTTTTTTCCAGCAATCTGCAATTTTAGCTGAAAAAGTTTAATTTTTACATGGAATCCTAGAAAAAAGCAACCCAAATGGTGTTACGCAATTTCTTCCAAGTTCAGCAATAACCAATATGTGGGTGTAATCAAACACGGAAGGGAGAGGCATGGACTGCACATCCTCACACTACACATTGATCTAATGCTTCTCAGCAAAACTGTACAAAAAATTAACAGGGAATTCTTAGTATACTTTTTGATCAAACAGTATAAGCCCACTCTATCTGGGTGTAAACTGCTGTTTTTGCGCATGGCATGACATACAAGGGATGGAGCGCTATTTGGCTTTTGGGATGCAGATTTTGCTGGGTGCCATGTCACATTTGCAAAGCCCCTGAGGTAGCAGAACAGGTGAAACTTTCCAGAAGTCGCCCCATTCAACACCTCTCAGGGAACTCATCTAGTGATGAGCGATGACGGCAATTATCGTCATTGGGTCGACAACAGATTGTTGTAATCTTTGGGCCGATAGACTTTTCCCGATGACTTTTAATCACCGATCCCCTTTAAAAGGGGCCTATTTTTGAGGGGAACCCATTTTCATTTAAACGCCAAAGGTGAGGAAAAAGCTGGATTAACATCCCAACAGCAAAGGGAAGGGGCAAACTCTTAAGAAAGGCAATTTGGCTAAAAGAGTCCAAAAAAAAAATTCACACTAAAATAATTCATTCCTTTAATGGTTTATCCGAAAAGATGGGACGGGTAGCTACAGCAGGTACAGCGGTAACAGCTTTGTAGACCCCCCTTTTGACACAAAAAAACATAGGTATTGGAAAAAAGGCACATGGGAATGGAGGAGCCCCCTATTCTTTTTGCCCCCGGGGACGAACAACTCGTCCTTTTTTGGTGGCAGCAAAAAAGCCCCAAATGGGGAATGCAAGGTTCAGCAAAACCCCCCCTAGTTACAGGGGGTGGGGGCGAGACCAGGGCTGCCTCAGCCCTTTAAAACCCATTTTTCGTCAACATGCAGCCAAATCAAATGGGGCCCCCAACCCCATTCCCCAAATTCCTTTTTTTAAATATAAAAGGTGTTGTGGACCCCTCGTCTTCCTGATAAAATTAATAACAACGCTTTTTGTGATTCTGCCCCAAGGATGTCAGAAAAATTTTTTATTGGTTTACGTATTTTTTTTTGGTTCGGGCTGTCCTTTAATACAAATTGCATAAAAAAAATCCAATCAGTGATAAAAGCTTATACCTCCTAACCAATCAGACTTAAATGTATCCCTTTCGTTACAATTATCGATTGAAAACAATATTTTGACTCCTCTTTCTAGGTTTTTAATGATTAACCCCTGATACATCAAACCCAAAATTACAATGTTTTTATGCCCCCTTATTTTTTAGGACAGTTGCCCTCTTAAAACTATCATTGGGCAAATAGTATGCCTCCAAAACAAATGGTGTAGGGTAAGAAAACATTTTTTTTACTTTTGTTTAGAACACTTTTTTTAACTTTTCAGATTTGTAAACCAAATGGCTGACAAAAAATTTTAAAATTTGGTTGGGGTTATAATTCATTCAAGTTAATTAAATTCTACTTCATTCCTCTTCTTGATAATTACATCATCTTTTTTAAATTTTTAAACGTATCCCCTGAATTTCATTCAGAAGGGGTTCACTTGTCGTTCTCTCAACAGTAAATTAATTGAAATTCATAAAGTTCTGACCTTTAGACCTTTAGAAACTCCCTGATAGTATCCCCAATACCTTTGGGTCAAGACCAGATAACAAAACAAAATATAAAAATGTGGGTGGAAAACTTTGCTGTCCATGAACCCCCCCCAAACCCAGCCACTGAAACCAAAGGCTTGTTAGCCCCAAGAAAACCCCTTTCCCCTGGTCCTATTCATGAAGTCAATTATTCTTCAATTCAATAACTTGTGGGCCGGTAAATTTCTCTGACTGAAAAAAATTGGGATTTACTAATTCAGCAGGGGGCCCTCCATTATGAGCAAATGCCGCCTTTATACGTCAGTAAAACTAACACCAAGATGTGCTGATTTAACACTTTGCGTGAAATTGGTCTGGCTTTTGATATCCAAAGGCATCAAAAAATGTCCCCTC
>JAODAL010035290.1:0-43115 GCA_025379985.1 Phyllomedusa bahiana | reverse complement strand
GGGGGGGCATATTACTAAGGGGACATATTACTAAGAGGACATATTACAAAGGGGGGCATTTACAAAGGGGGGCATTTTACTGGAGGGGCATGTTAAAGGGGGGATATTACAAAGGGCATATTACTGGGGGGCATATTACAAAAGTGGGTATATTCAAAGGGGGACATATTAGTAGGGGACATATTATAAAGGGAATTACAAAGTGAAATTTTACAAAAGGGGCATATTACAAAGGCATATTACTAAGGGGGCATTTTACAAGGGCATTTTACAAAGGGGCATTTTACTAAAGGGGCATATTACGAGGGAAAATTTTACTAAGGGCATATTCTTAGGGGCATTTTCCTAAGGGGCATATTACTAGGGCATATTACAAGGGGGCTATTAAAGGGGCATATTACTAAAGGGGGCATATTACAAAAGGGGGCATATTATAGGGCATTTTACTAAAGGGCAATAATAAAGGACATATTACTAAGGGGGTATATTCAAGGGGGACATTTTAACTAAGGGACATTTTCTAAAGTGGATTTTACTGAGGGACTATTACAAAAGGGAACATGTTATTAAGGGGCATATCACTAAAGGGTCATATCACTAAAGGGGCATATTAATAAGGGAGCATGTTATTAAGGGGGCATATTACTAATTGGGCATATTACTGGAGGGGCATATTACTAAGGGGCATATTAAAAAGGGGCATATTACTGGAGGGACATATTATAAGGGGGCTATTACGGGAGGGCATATTCCAAAGGGGGATATTCAAAAGCGACTTTTTCTAAGGGAAATTTTTAAAAGGGGCATAACAAAAGGGGGCATATTACTAAGGGCAATTATACGGGGATTTTTCAAGGGAAACATATTACAAGGGGGTATTTGCTTAGAGGATATACCGATATACTCGAGATAAACCGGTTTTTCAGCACAAAAAAGTTTTTAAAAAAACCCTCCCCGGTTATACTCGAGTCCCTTTCGCATCAGGCGCTGCGATGGGCCCCAGTGCTGACAGGGACCTTTTAGTTATATGCGGGGTCCTCCGGGGCGCATATAAAGAGGGAGCCGGGTGACGTGTCCAGGGGCTGCGCTGCCCGGGGACTGTCCGTCATCTCTTTCCCCTGCAGCGACTCCCCGGGGGCACACAGAGAAGAGATACCATGCGGGGCACAGAGCGAGCCTCCCCTGTCCGCAGGGACTCCGGGGCCGCAAACTCTCCGGGGGGCCGGGTGTCCGGCTCCCCCGGGACAGGCGCGCGTGTCATCACCTGCGTGCGCGGCCTGATTCGTAAACCCCCCGGCCGGGGAAGACGGCGGGACCGAACAGCGAGGGGGGCCCCCCCATTTAGGGGGAAAGGAGCAGCGGGGAACCTAAGTGATTTTTTTTTTTTTTTAAAAACTTTTCCTACACCTCCCCTACCTGTTTAGTACTGCCTATTGCTGCCTAGTAGCCTATACCACCTAACCTGCCTAGTACTACCCATACCCCGCCTAGTACTACCTAAAAGCCTACTATACCTGCCTTTGTACTACCTATACCTGCCTAGTACTACCCAACCGCCTTACTGCCTATAAGCCTACCATACCTGCCTAGTACTGCCATCCTGCCCAGTATATTTTACCGCCCCAGTCTACCTAACCTGCCTGTATGCCATAAACCCCACCTAACCTGCCTGGGGGGATACCTATACCGCCTAGTACTGCATAACCTACCCTTTCCTGCCTAGTACGCCTATACCTCCTATACTACCTATACCTGCCAGTACTACCTATACCGCCTAGTACTGCCATAAACCTACCTATACCTCCCCAGTACTGCCTATACCTGCCTAGTCTACCTATACCTGCTAGTACTGCCTAAAGCCTACCATACCTCCTAACTGCCTATACCTGCCTATACTACCTAAAGCCTACCAAACCTGCCTAGTACTATGGGGGGCAATAGCTGCCTTACCCGCCTAGGGGACATTAAACGCCCATCCACCTTGGGGGGCATAAATGCCTATATCTGCTTTGGGGGACATTAAAACTCTATACCTGCCTTTTGGGGGCATTAAACTGCCTAGTAAATTTTTTTGGGATCATTTTTATTTTTAAAATTACCAAGCCGCGCGTTTTCCACCCAAACTTATACCAGTCAATAACTTTTCCGTTTTTTTGTGGCAAAAGAGGTGCCTCGGGGTTATACTGGGGCGGGTTTTCTGAGTAAAAACGGGATTACTAAATGGGGAATTATGGAGGGCATATTACTAAGGGGACATATTACTAAGGGGGCATATTACTAAGGGGGCATATCACTAAGGGGGCATATCACTAAAGGGGCATATTACTAAAGGGGCATATAACTAAGGGAGCATGTTATTAAGGGGGCATATTACTAAAGGGGCATATTACTGGAGGGGCATATTACTAAGGGAGCATGTTACTAAGGGGCATATTACTAAAGGGGCATATTACTGGAGGGGCATATTACTAAGGGGCATATTACTAAGGGGGCATATTACTAAGGGGGCATATTACTGGAGGGGCATATTACTGGAGGGGCATATTACTAAGGGGGCATATAACTAAGGGGCATGTTACTAAGGGGCATGTTACTAAAGGGGCATAGTACTGGAGGGGCATGTTACTAAAGGGGCATAGTACTGGAGGGGCATATTACTAAAGGGGCATATTACTAAAGTGCATATTATTAAGGGGGCATATTACTAAGAGGCATTTTACTAAGGGGGCATATTACTAAGGGGGCATATTACTGGAGGGGCATATTACTAAGAGAGCATGTTACTAAGGGGGCATATTACTAAGGGGCATATTACTAAGGGGGCATATTACTAAAGGGCATATTACTAAGAGGGCATATTACTAAAGGGCATATTACTAAGAGGGCATATTACTGAAGGGCATATTACTGAAGGGGCATATTACTGGTGGGACATATTACTAAGGAGGCATATTACTGGAGGGGCATATTCCTAAGGGGCATATTACTAAGGGGCATATTACTAAGGGGGCATATTACTAAGGGGGGCAAGAGAGTGACTAAAGGAGGCTATTACTAAGGGTGGGATATTACTAAAATGCTATACTTACTTTGCACGGGCATATTAATAAGGGGCATATTACTAAGGGGACATATTACTGAGGGGGCATATTACTGGAGGGGCATATTACTAAAGGAGCATGTTACTAAGGGGCCATATTACTAAGGGGCATATTACTAAGGGGGCATATTACTAAAGGGGCATATTACTAAAGGGGCATATTACTAAGGGGCATATTACTAAAGGGGCATATTACTAAGGGGGCATATTACTGGAGGGGCATATTACTAAAGGGGCATATTACTAAAGGGGCATATTACTAAAGGGGCATATTACTAAGGGCATATTACTAAAGGGGCATATTACTAAGGAGACATATTACTAAGTGGGTATATTACTAAGGGGACATATTACTAAGGGGACATATTACTAAAGTGGCATTTTACTGGAGGGACATATTACTAAGGGGACATATTACTAAGGGGGCATATCACTAAAGGGGCATATCACTAAAGGGGCATATCACTAAAGGGGCATATTACTAAGGGAGCATGTTATTAAGGGGGCATATTACTAAAGGGGCATATTACTGGAGGGGCATATTACTAAGGGAGCATATTACTAAGGGGGCATATTACTAAAGGGGCATATTACTAAAGGGGCATATTACTAAGGGCATATTACTAAGTCGCCTATGATATCTAAGGGAGAGCATATGTACTAAGGGGTATATTTCTCTAAGGGAGAATATGTACTAAAGTGGTATTTTACTGGAGGGACATATTACTAAGGGGACATATCACTAAAGGGGCATATCACTAAAGGGGCATATCACTAAGGGAGCATGTTATTAAGGGGGCATATTACTAAGGGGCATATTACTAAAGGGGCATATTACTAAGGGGGCATATTACTAAAGGGGCATATTACTGGAGGGGCATATTCCTAAGGGGCATATTACTAAAGCGACATTTTACTAATGGGCATATTACTAAGGGGGCATATTACTAAAGGGGCATATTACTAAGGGCATATTACTAAAGGGGCATATTACTAAGTGGGTATTTTACTAAGGAGACATATTACTAAAGGGGCATATTACTGGAGGGGCATATTACTAAGGGGACATATTACTAAGGGGGCATATTACTAAAGGGGGCCGGCATCATTCCCTAAGGGGGCATAAACTAGACTTAGGAGGATATTACTAAGGGGCATATTACTAAGGGAGCATGTTACTAAGGGGGCATATTACTAAAGGGGCATATTACTGGAGGGGCATATTACTAAGGGAGCATGTTACTAAGGGAGCATGTTACTAAGGGGCATATTACTAAAGGGGCATATTACTAAGGGGCATATTACTAAGGGGGCATATTACTAAAGGGGCATATTACTGGAGGGGCATATTACTGGAGGGGCATATTACTAAGGGGGCATATTACTAAGGGGACATATTACTAAGGGGCATATTACTAAGTGGCATATTACTAATGGGGCTATATTAACTGCAGAAGGAGTATAAGTACTGGGGGGCATAATTACTAAAGGGCATTGTGTACTAAAGGGACATATTACTAAAGGTTGCATATTATTAAGGATGGGACATTTACTAAAGGGCATTTTCTAAGGGGCATTACTGGAGGGCAGTATTTCTAAGAGAGCATGTGTTACTAAGGGGGCATATTACTAAGGGGGCATATTACTAAGGGCGCATATTATGTTTGTCTAAGAAGGGCATATTACTAGAGGCAATATTACTCTGGGGCATATTAATAAAGGGGGCATCTATTAATCTAACAGGGGCATAATTTACTGGCCTGGACATATTACTAAGGGGTGCATAAAATAAAGGGGCATACGTAAGGACGGGACATATTACTGAAGGGACATGATACTAGGTGGCATTTTGCTGGAAGCATGTGGATTTTACTAAAGGGGCATATTACTAAGGGGGGCATATTACTAAAGGGCATATTACTAAGGGCATATTAATAAAGGGCATATTACTAAGAGCATAGCGCTCTGGAGGGGCTATGTACTAGATGGGGAATATTAGCTAAAGGGGCCATAATACTAAAATTGCATATTATTAGAGGGGGCATAGTTACAAGGCATTTTTATAAGGGGCATTTTACTGGAGGGGCCATATTTACTAAGGGAGCATGTTACTAAGGGGGAATATTACTTGGGGGGATATTACTGTAGGGGGATATTACTAAAGGGGCATATTGACTCTCGAGGGCATCTCTTTATAAAGGGCATATTACTAAGGGGGCATATTAATAAAGGGGCATATTACTGGCTGGACATATTACTAAGGGGGCATATTACTAAAGGGGCATATTACTGGAGGGACATATTACTGGAGGGACATATTACTAAGGTGGCAATTATGTGCTGGAGGGGATCAGGAGGATATTACTAGCAGGGGGCTATTACTAAGGGTGCTGGATTACTAAGGGGGGCATATTACTAAAAGGGCAGTTTACTAAAGGGGCATATTACTAAAGTGCATTTTACTAAGGGGGCATATTACTAAGGGGGCATATTACTAAGGGGGCATATTACTAAGGGGCATATTACTAAGGGGCATATTACTAAGGGAGCTTGAGTAGACTAAGGGGAGCATATTACTAAGGGGCATATTAAAAAGGGGGCATATTACTAAGGGGGCATATTACTAAAGGGGCATATTACTAAAGGGGCATATTACTAAAGGGGCATATTACTAAGGGGCATATTACTAAGGGGGCATATTACTAAAGGGGCATATTACTAAAGGGCATATTACTAAAGGGCATATTACTAAGGGGGCATATTACTGGAGGGACATATTACTAAGGGGGCATATTACTAAGGGGGAATTATTAACTGGAGGGGCATATTTCCTATAGGGGAATATTAATGAGAGGCAATATTACGTATGGGCATATTACTAAGGGCATAGTTACTTAAAGGGACATATTACTAAGGGCATATTACTAAAGGGGCATATTACTAAGGAGACATATTACTAAGTGGGTATATTACTAAGGGGACATATTACTAAGGGGACATATTACTAAAGGGGCATATTACTGGAGGGGCATATTACTAAGGGGGCATATTACTAAGGGGGCATATCACTAAAGGGGCATATCACTAAAGGGGCATATTACTAAGGGAGCATGTTATTAAGGGGGCATATTACTAAAGGGGCATATTACTGGAGGGGCATATTACTAAGGGAGCATATTACTAAGGGGGCATATTACTAAAGGGGAATATTACTAAAGTGCATATTACTAAAAGGGCATATTACTAAAGTGCATATTACTAAGGGGGCATATTACTAAGGGGCATATTACTAAGGGGGCATATTACTAAGGGACATATTACTAAGGGGGCATATTACTGGAGGGGCATATTACTGGAGGGGCATATTACTAAGGGAGCATGTTACTAAGGGGGCATATTACTAAGGGGCATATTACTAAAGGGCATATTACTAAGGGGCATATTACTAAGGGGCATATTACTAAGGGGGCATATTACTAAGGGGCATATTACTAAGGGGGCATATTACTGGAGGGGCATATTACTAAGGGAGCATGTTACTAAGGGGGCATATTACTAAGGGGGCATATTACTAAAGGGGCATATTACTAAGGGGGCATATTACTAAAGGGGCATATTACTAAGGGGGCATATTACTAAAGGGCATATTACTAAGGGGGCATATTACTAAAGGGGCATATTACTGGAGGGACATATTACTAAGGGGGCATATTACTGGAGGGGCATATTCCTAAGGGGCATATTACTAAAGGGGCATATTACTAAGGGGGCATATTACTAAAGGGGCATATTACTAAGGGGCATATTACTAAAGGGGCATATTACTGGAGGGGCATATTACTGGAGGGGCATATTACTAAAGGGGCATATTACTAAAGTGCATATTACTAAAGGGGCATATTACTAAAGTGCATATTACTAAGGGGGCATATTACTAAGGGGCATATTACTAAGGGGGCATATTACTAAGGGGCATATTACTAAAGGGGCATATTACTGGAGGGGCATATTACTAAGGGAGCATGTTACTAAGGGGCATATTACTAAGGGGGCATAGTTAACTTATGAGGCATATTGTACTAAGGAGGCATAGTACTAAATTAGGGGCATATTACTATGGGGCATATTACTAAGGGGGCATATTACTAAAGGGCATATTACTAAAGGGGCATATTACTGGAGGGACATATTACTAAGGGGGCATATTACTGGAGGGGCATATTCCTAAGGGGCATATTACTAAAGGGACATATTACTAAGGGGCATATTACTAAGGGGGCATATTACTAAAGGGGCATATTACTAAGGGCATATTACTAAAGGGGCATATTACTAAGGAGACATATTACTAAGTGGGTGTTTTACTAAGGGGGCATATCACTAAAGGGGCATATCACTAAAGGGGCATATTACTAAGGGAGCATGTTATTAAGGGGGCATATTACTAAAGGGGCATATTACTGGAGGGGCATATTACTAAGGGAGCATATTACTAAGGGGGCATATTACTAAAGGGGCATATTACTGGAGGGGCATATTACTAAGGGCAATATACTAAGGGGGATATTTTACTAAGGCGGATATTACTAAGGGCATATTTCTGGAGGGGCATATTACTAAAGGGGCATATTACTGGAGGGGCATATTAATAATGTGGCATATTACTAATGTGCATATTACTAAGGGGTCATATTACTAAGGGGCATATTAGTACGGGGGCATATTAGTACGGGGGGCATATTACTGGGAGGAGGCTATATTATAGGGAGTATGTTACTCCGGGGGACATATTACTAAGGGGGCATATTACTAAAGGGGCATATTACTAAAGGGGGCATATTACTAAAGGGGCATATTACTATGGAGACATATTACTAATGAGTTTGTTGTAGCAGCCATATTACTAAAAGGGATATTTACTAAGGGGGCGTATTACTAATAGGGGTATATTACTGGAGGGGCATATTACTGGAGGGGCATATTACTAAAGTGCATATTACTAAAGGGGCATATTACTAAGGGCAAATTAGAAAAGGGGCACTTTACTGGTGGGGCATATTACTGGAGGGGCATATTACTAATGGGGCATATTACTAAAGTGCATATTACTAAGGGGGCATATTACTAAGGGGCATATTACTAAGGGGCATATTACTACGGGGGCATATTACTGGAGGGGCATATTACTAAGGGAGTATGTTACTAAGGGGGCATATTACTAAGGGGGCAACATTCTAAGGGGCATTATTACTAGGGGGCATATTACTATACGGGCATATTCCTAAGGGGGGCATATTACTAAGCGGGCATATTATAAAAAAAAATGGGGCATATTATGGAGGGACATAGACTTAAGGGTGTTGGGCCATATTACTAAAGGGGCATATTACTAAGGGCATATTACTAAAGGGGCATATTACTAAGGAGACATATTACTAAGTGGGTATATTACTAAGGGGACATATTACTAAAGGGGCATATTACTGGAGGGGCATATTACTAAGGGGACATATTACTAAGGGGGCTGTCAGGGCTTAGCTGTGCTCAGACTGCAGACAGGCTGCAACAGCTGATGTGCGCTCCCTCCCTGATACACTTGGCTTGCTGGACAGCTCTTGTGAGTGACAGACGCCACAGCCATTAACCTGAAAGTGGTCGGGCAGAGGAACCAGCCAATGGTGAGCCGGAGGGCCGCTCCAATCGCTAGAGGGGCGGTATCCAGGGAATGCCATTTAAGACTCCCTGAAAGAGCTGGACTGCTGCCGCCTGTGATATTCCTGAGCTATCCTTGTGGTTCAGAGATTCTCTTGTGTTGTGTTTAGATTGCTACCCAGTATTGCGCTAGACAATCGTTCTTGTTCTCCTTATCTCGGGCTTGTCTCCTGATTGTTGCTGCTTTGCTTCCGTTTGGCTTTTGACCTAGTACTGCTATGTTTACGTTTATTACTCTGTTGTCTGTTTGTTAGGTGTTTTGGCGTTCCTATTTGTTGTATTGACCTGGACTGTTTGACTATTCTTTGCAGCTTCTGTGTGGCCCAGCCACATTGTTTTAGCAGCCCAGGGACTGTCGCCAGTTACCGTGTCTGCCGCCTATGGGCAGGCCAGCACGTCAGTAGGCAGGGAAAGAGGGCTGGGTTCTAGTTAGGGCTCACTGCAGCTCCCTTGACAGTGACACATTATACAGGCCGAAAACGTTACTGCTCTACCCTCACTATGGACACCATGGGAGAGAAATAAAAAAGAAATGAAAAAAACAATCGTAAAAACGCTATGTTAGAGCCAGATAGAAGATGCAGGGGGCTTACCCATGCTAGTATCCATGATCTTGCGCTGAGGGTGTTAGAACAACAGGAGGCTACCCTAATAAGAGGGTCCACTGGCATTACCTTCCCCTCTCTGTGGAAACCCCCTAGTCTAGTTGCGCTGACCGGTTTGCAGGGTAAACAGGGGCCTTTGCGGGCATTTGAGAGGGTTGTCGCCTGTATTTTAGGTCACTCCTCACGTTACATCGCAGGGAATGAAGGAACAAAGGGTGGAATTGTTATGTCCTGTACTGCAGGGTCCCCCAGGAGTGGGCATTTTCGTGTACCGGCAGAGACTCCCTAGAGAACTGTCTTGCTGTGGACTGGTTCTTTGCCGGCTTTAGGGGGACTCTTTAATGACCCAGATAGGGAAGCTGTGGATGAGGCTCTGCTGACCACTTGAGCAGGGTGTGTGAGAGACTGTGGAGGAATTTTGCTCCGAATTTTGTCGATGGTGTGTTCCGTCTAGGTGGAACGATCGCAGCTCTCAAGTATGCCAGTTTAGATTTAGGGTTAGCTGACCATGTGAAGGATTTATTGGTGGCTTACCCTACCCCTGGTACTTTAGATGATGGCCCTGGCACTGCCGTTGTCTGGAACTGACGTGTTACGGAGAGCGGCAGGGAAAAGGTGTCACCCCGGTGGTCCCACGATGGTCACCCCTAAACCGTTGTTTCCACTAAACCCAGAGGAGCCCATACAAGTAGCTGCATTTTTAGACTCTCACTGCGGGCCGTAGTGACCGTAGGACTACTCGTCGCATCCAGGGGTTTGTGTTTCTACTGTGGAGTAAGATGGACGCAAATTCCGGAATGCTCCAAACGGTAAGACCAGGTCGGAAAAATCCAAGCCAGTGGTGGTCAGCAGGAGGATCAACTAGGCGAGCAGTGTATTTCCTCTTGTATCAATAAGTTGCCTTGCTACAGTTAAGATTTCATACTTGTCGCTGTCCGGTTCTGGGATGTGCGTTTGTGGTTTCTGGATCAGCTATCTAATTTTGTTGGATGCATCGTTTCGCCAAAAGTCTGGGCCTACCTTGTAGACCGCTATCTGACTCGTGCGGGCTCAAGTGTGGCGATACTCCACTAGCTCGTGGTCGCAATCAAATATTGTACCGCTGAGCTGGAGATGTAGTGGTCGGATGCATACATATTTGAAAAATGTATTCTATTCGTCATGGATGGGCATGCCGCTGATGTTGGTGTTGGGGCTGCCTGCTTCAGAACATAACCAGGTGTTGACTGTGAATTCAGGGAAATTAGTCAGGTGGGGGACAACGGTGTAGTTGACAGATGTTCCTTACCCATGATGGCCAATACTGATGTGCAGGCTAATGCGTTATCTGTGAATAATAGCTAGAACAGTACACGCATATAACTAAACAACACAAATAAGAAAGATCCGGCTGTGCCAGCGTTGAGGCCTATGGCATCTTGTGAAAGTCGATGCCCGGGCTAAGGTTCCCAGAACTCGTCATCTGGTGAACTATGCCCTCCACCTGTACCTGAACGTACGTATGTCCGGATAGGTGATTGCGCGTGGGGGTAGGCTTCAGGAGATGGCTAACCCGGTGGCATAGTCGCGGCTGAAATCACCTTCTTCTCTCTACGTAAGAATAAGTGTCCGGCGATGCACTTCGTGGTAGAGTATATTTAGCCTGTGACTCTGCCCCTCTAGGCCTCCTTCTCCAGTTCGCTAGAGGGGAGTTAGAACTCAGACCAGGGAAGGGTCCAGTGGCCCTCTCTAAAAGGTGGGGCGTATTGTCTGGCTGCTGTGCTTCAAGATTGAGACAGGCTGCTACAGTGATAGTGACGCTCCCTCCCTGATACGACTTGCTGCTGACAGCTCTGTGAGTGGGTACAGACGCCACAGCCACTCCTGACAGGGGGCGAGGTGCACCAGCAATGGGAGGACCCGGTTTGCCAGCGCAGGCCGCTCCAATAGCTGCGAGGGGCGGTATCAGGAATCCCATTTAAACTCCCTGAGAGCTGACTGCCGCGCTGTGATAATTCCTGGCTACCTTGTGGTTTTGTTCTTTGTGTTCGCTTGTTTTGCTACCAGTATACCTGACCTGGCTTGTTCTCCTTACTCCGGGCTCGTCTCCTGATTTTGGCTTTGCTTCCGTTTGGCTTTTGAATGGTGACTTCAAACCTCGGCTTAGTTTTCGTGTTTTCTTCTGGTTTCTGATTTGTGGCTTTGGCGTTCCTATTTGATATTGACCTGGACTCTTTGACTAGATCTTTGGCTTCTCCACAGGCCCCTGCCCTTTTGCAAGCGTAGGGAAAGTCGCCCTGTTTGCCTGTCGTCTATCCGCCTAGGGACCCAGCACGTCAAGTAGGCAGGGACAGTGGGCTGGGTTCTAGTTAGGGCTCACTGCACCTCCCTTGACGTGACAGGGGCATATCACTAAGGGGGCATATCACTAAAGGGGAATAATACTAAAGGGGCATATTACTAAGGTAGCATGTTATTAAGGGGGCATATTACTAAAGGGGCATATTACTGGAGGGGCATATTACTAAGGGAGCATGTGACTAAGGGGCATATTACTGGAGGGGGCATATCGATGGAGGTGCATATGTACTAAGGGGGGGCATTATTACTAAGGGGGACAATACATACTGGAGGTCCGGCATATAGACTAAGGAGGGGCATATTACTATGTGGGTATATTACTAAGGGGACATATTAGTAAGGGGACATATTAATAAAGGGGCATATTACTAAAGTGCATATTACTAAAGGGGCATATTACTAAAGTGCATATTACTAAGGGGACATATACAGTAAGGGGACCATCATTACTAAGGGGGCATATTACTAAGGGGCATATTACAACTGGGGGGATATTACTGGAGGGGCATATTATGGAGGGGGCCTATTACTAAAGGGCTATTACTGAGGGGCACTATTAATGAAGGGGGCGATGTATTATAAGGGGGCATATTACTGGAGGGACATATTACTAAGGGGGCATATTACTGGAGGGGCATATTCCTAAGGGGCATATTACTAAAGGGACATATTACTAAGGGGGCATATTACTAAGGAGACATATTACTAAGTGGGTATATTACTAATGGGAATGACTAAGGGACATATTCTAAGGGGCCATATTCCAACGGGGAATATTACTAAGGTGGCATATTTCTGGTGTGGGCATATTCTCTAAGGGGAATTTAACTAGGGGGCATATCACTAACGGGGTCATAACACTCACTTTTTTTTTAAAATTTTTTTTTACCCCACTTTGGTGGTGGTTTTGTTGTGTGGGGGGGGGTGGGGTGTTTGCCCCCCCCCCCCCCCCCCCCCCCCCCGGGGGGGTGACACCAACCACGGGGGGGGGCGGGCATATTACTAAAGGGGCATATTACTAAGGGGCATATTACTAAAGGGGCATATTACTAAAGGGCATATTACTAAAGGGCATATTACTAAAGGGGCATATTACTAAAGGGGCATATTACTGGAGGGACATATTACTAAGGGGGCATATTACTGGAGGGGCATATTACTAAAGGGGCATATTACTAAGGGGGCATATTACTAAGGGGCATATTACTAAAGGGGCATATTACTAAGGGGCATATTACCAAGGGGACATATTGCTAAGGGGGCATATTACAAAGGGGCATATTGCCAATGGGCATATTACTAAGGGGGCATATTACTAAGGGGACATGTATCATTAGTGGAGGGGGCATGTATCATTAGTGGCGGGGGCATGTATTTATCTATCATTACTGGAGGGGCATGTATTTATCATTACTGGAGGGGGCATGCATGTATTTATTACTAGAGGGGCATGTATTTATCATTACTGGAGGGGGTATGTATTTATCTATCATTACTGAAGGGGGCATGTATTTATCTAATCATAGGTGGAGGAGGCTATCGTATTTATTTATCTATTTAGTCTGGAGGGGGCTGATCAATGTAAATTTATTACTGGATGGGAGGCATGTATTTATCTATCATTACTGGAGGGGGCATGTATTTAGTACTGGAGGGGCGCATGTATTTATCTATTACTGGAGGGGGCATTTATTTATCTATCTATCATTACTGGAGGTGGCATGTATTTATCTATCATTACTGGAAGAGGCATGTATTTAGTACTGGAGGGGGGCATGTATTTATCTATTGAATGAGAGGGGGGACATGTATTTAGTACTGGATGGGGGCATTGTATTTAGTTCAGGGAGGGGGCATGTATATGTATCTATCATTACCAGAGGGGGGCATGTAATTTATCTATATTACTGGAAGGGGGCAGTATTTATCTATCATTACTGGATAGGGGGCATGGTTTTTAGGTGACTAGGAAGGGGGCAGTATTTATCTATTCTGTGAGGGAGGCATGTATTTCAGTACTGTGACAGGGGGCATGTATTTATCTATTACTGGAGCAGAGTGGCATGTATTTAGCTACTGGAGGGGGATATGTATTTAGTCTATCATAGACGGAGTTGGGGGCATGTATTTATCTATTGGTACTGGGGGGGCATGTATTTATCTATCATTACAGAGGGGGGCTCATGTATTTATCTATTACTGGAGGGGCATGTATTTATCTATCATTACTGAAGGGGGCATGTATTTATCTTATTACTGGAGTGGGCAATTTTATTTATCTATCATTAATGGGAGGGGGGGGCATGTATATATCTATTACTGGAGGGGGGCATTTATTTATCTATAATTACTGGAGGGGGCATTTATTTATCTTATCAATTCACTGGAGGGGGCATGTATTTTGTAATGGAGGGGGGCATGTATTTATATTACTGGAGGGGGCATGTATTTAATACTGGAGGGGGCATGTATTTATCTATCATTACTGGAGGGGGCATAGTAATTTTTTTTTTTTATCTGATCATTACGGAGGGGGCATGTATTTATCTATATACATGGCAGGGGCATGAGTTGTATCTATAATTACCAGAGGGGATGTATCTATCTATCATTACTGGAGGGGGCATGTATGTATCTATCATTACTGGAGGGGGCATGTATTTATCGTATAACTGGAGGGGCATTTATTTATCTATCATTAGACTGGAGGGGGCTAATGTATTTATCTATTACTAGAGAGGGGGCATTTTAGTTTTCTATCATTGACTGGAGGGGGCATGTATTTATCTATCATTACTGGTAGGAGGCATGTATTTAGTACTGGATGGGCATGTATTTATTATTACCGGAGGGGGCATGTATTTAATACTGGAGGGGGATTGCGTAGTTATTGATTACTAGTAGGTGGCATGTATTTAGTACTGGAGGGGGCATGTATTTATCTATTCATACTGTGAGGGGGCATGTATTTATCTTATTACTGGAGGGGGCATGTATTTATATATCATTACTACAGGGGGCATATATCTCTATAATGACGGAGCTGATTACATATGTACAATCAGTCTGCTGTTATAAAATACTGGTTACCCCATACTATACCTACAAATGACATAGTATACACCTTATTGGGGGATTTTTCTTTGTGTGTGATTCTAAACATCCAGCGTCCATAACCCTGCCCATAATAACCCGCCCCTAATAACTCCGCCCCTAATAAAAACCCACCCTCACCGGGCCGTGGAAAAATTGTCTGGTATAAAACCGGTCCCTGGTGGAAAAAAGGTTGAGGACCGCTGCTTTAGTGAGAACATTTCATAAGAATTAATTTAAAGACACCATAAACAGACATTCTTGTTGTACAATGCAACATAAAGACAATTGAATTTGCAGACCTGAACTCTCACTAGATTAGAAAGTGAAAGAAACTTTTCCTGTTAGAATAATGAGCCAAATTAGTGTTCAGTAAAAGTACAGAACATAAGACATCAAAGCTCATTACCAACACACAATTACTTTTATGGTAATTTATACCTGGTAATTCTCATACTGATTCTGAAGACTCACTATCATCAGGAAGATAATTTTTTCTTGTCTTTGGATGGATACTTTTACATTCACTTACTGTTGATTTCCCAACCACATCTGCTGGAACCAGAGGTGTAGCCAAAGGCTCCTGTGCTCTGGTGCAAAACGTGAACTTGGGCTCCTCTGCTCCTGGACAACGGCTATTCATGGCTGTGGACGACTACTTTTTAACAACAGGCTCCATACGATTGGTGCTTATGGTGTAGGGTGCCTTTTTAGCAACAGGCTCCATCGGATGGGTGCTTATGGTGTAGGGTGCCACAGCAAAATATTCCTACCAAAAGGTGTTGTCCAGCAAAATAAAATTCATTTGAAATGGTTATAAAAGTTATACCTACCTATCCATCCTTTAATGCTGCAGCTCCAGAGCTCCCGGTATCTGCTCCTCTTCAATTCCCGGTTCTCCATTCACTTACAGTAGAGCTCGAGCCTATGTGTCAGAATGAGAAACTGGAAGTGAAGAGAAGCGGATTCCTGAGAGCACAGAAGCAGCTGTGGTGGGGGACAAGTAAGAAGAAGTATAACTTTTTTCTTTTCACAGCCTGGCCCCATTTCAAAGGAATTTTTTTCCCACAGGACAACTCCTTTAACTAGTTAAATATACCAACTGAAGAAGGGAAACTACGTGCTCATTTGACATCATACATCCACTTTAACAGGCCACACCTTATGTGAATAAATCCTATTTGTCACTTAACCCCTTAACAACCTTGGACATATGCATCCGTCCAGGTCGTTTGGGGTCTACCAGTCCGGGTCGTATGCATACGTCCTGGTGATCGTATGTCCGCAGCATCGGCTCCGACGGGAGATCACTCGGGGGGGATTAACCCCTTAGCTATCGCGATATAGCGATCACAATAACTAGGCGAGACACAGAAGGAGCAAGTTCCTTCTTTATCTCAGTTGGCGCAGCAGCCACACGATCGTGTGTAGTTTCTTATAGTAGATGGAGTCATTTATGGGGGTATCTAACATACAAGCCTCTCAAAGCCATGTCAGAACTGGAATGATCTTTAAAAATATCAATGTTGCAAATTTTCTTGAAAATGTGAAAAATTACTACTAAATTTCTAAGCCCCCTAATGTCATTATAATTTCTTTAAAAAATTTAAAAATGATGCCAATCTACAGTGGACATGTGGGGGATGCTAGATATAAACTATTCTGTCTTCGAAATGACAATTTTTTTTTACATTTTCACAAACTTTTGATATTTTTCACAAACAAACAAGGATTCTATGGACCAAAATATCTTTCAACCTAAAACATAATGTGTCACGAGAAAACATTCTCTGAATCACATGGATAGGTGAAGGTGTCAAAAAGTTATTCTCACATAAAGTGACACATGTCAAATTTCAAAAATAGGGCTGTGCCAGGAAGGCCAAAACTGGCTGGGTCCTTAAGAGGTTAAAATGCTTTTAAAAAAAATCATGTTTTTTATCTCACAATAAAAAAGCTTAAACTATAACTTCTTTTTATGCAGATGGCGCTGTGTGAGGACTGTTTCTTTGCGGGATAAAGTGCCATTTTCTTTGGTATCAATATGTAGTACAAAAGAGATCACTTTTTATTCCATTTTTTACTGAGGCTGGATGAACCAAAAAATTAAATTTCATCCTTTTTGCTTTATTTATTTTTGCAGTATTTACCATATAGATTAAATAACATGATAATTTTATAGACTGGAACATTATGGACTTTTTAATATTTTTTTTTACTAAATAAGGTGATTTTTACTGGAGAATAGGGGTTTGGTGTTTGCTTTTAAGTTTTTTATTTCTTTATTCATTTTAAATACTCAAACTTTTTTTCTTACTATTTTAATTTTTTTTGCCCCGCTATGGCATTACACAATGCAATCGCCTGGTCGCTTTTGTAATACAAAGTAATACAATAATGTATTGCGCCTTACATTTACAGCTTTGACAGGGTCTAATAATCTTTAGTACATGGCAATCCCCGAGGCCATTATTTGGCCTCTGGCTGCTATAGCAAGGGTCAGTACCCTGTGATTGCATGGCGAGCGTGCCAATGGTTAGATTCAGGAATTCCCAGCCCTCTGCAAATCACTTACATGCTGTGGCTTCTTTAAGGATGGTATAGTTGGCTATTAGCACATATGGTTTGATTGTACTGCTGGGTTACCACTTAGTTTATCTTTCACATTAGGGTGTAGGAGCTTCCCTGCTGTCACGGGGTCAGTAACACTTTATATTCATGGCGACCCTCCAAATGGTAATTAGGAATTCCCCGTCCCTTGCAAACACTTACATGCCCTGGGGTTTAAGGAGGAATAATTAATCAGGTGCGTGACTTTTTTGGCTTTGTGCTGAGCTGCAGCTTTGTTCTGATGTTGTCAATGCTGCATCGGAACAGAATGTACAAATTTTCCATCACGAATAGATACAGGGTCAGGACAATTGATATTCTCTGCAGCCCTCATACTGCGCTTAGTAATGTTCTGTATCGCAGTACTGCACTTCTGAGTGAAGTGAAACACAAGATTTTTCTATTTTTATGAAAAGACAAGGTTACATCATCTACTGTCGTTATATTCAATTTGTCCTAATATATGTATATATGTATAAAAGTATGTGTGTATACAGTACAGTACATTTGTATATAAATAGATACAGTTTATGTATACATTTTCTATTAAACACGCCATCATGAAATAAAAATAGGAAGCCTTTTTTAGAGTGATGAAATATTCCGATATATTTAACCACTGAGAAAATTGCATCTGCTGAGCCGCACAATATGTATAATATAAATTTTAAAAAACATTCAAATCCAATTAGCATTTTTTAAAAACTGATATTATACATATTGTGCGGCTCTTTTTGGTTTAATATATCAAAATATTTCAATAGCACTCCAGAATTCTCACACAAAATAATTATCGTTTATTGAAAATAATATTTTTTTGTGGTTAGTTAGGACATGTACCCCACGGGTTTTCATCCAGTTTTTCAGGCGGTTTGCGGTTTGCAGACCGCCTGAAGACCCGGCCGAAAATGAGTACAATGGGGCGCTATGGAAAACCCATGCAGCAGTCCCCACTGCACGTGTTTTCTGCCCGTGAAGGGGGAGGGCTGTTCTCCGCTCATCGCGGAGTAAAGCCGTCCCCTACGCGGCAGTGGGGATGGCCGCAAAACCGGACAAATAACCCGGTTTGGGTTTTAAACCGCCCGGTATTTGCCCTTATCTTTTGTAAAAGCCCCAAAAGTTCAGATTTTTACAAAAATGTATATGAGTATTTATATTTAGTTTTTTTAAAAGTTTTTTTTGGGGTTTTTTCCAAAGAAAAAACCCCATCTTGTTCATATATTGAGAATTATTACATAGACATTTTGGAATACCCCTTTGAAAATTTATTTTTTTTTTTGTTTTGGGTTTCAAAAAGATTTAATGTTTCTAAAAAAGATTGGAAATTTTTTCCCAAAAAATTTTTGGATATTGGCAACTTGTTTTTTTTTCATTTTTTAATTACTACATGACAGATAGGTTGGTTAGGGTATGTTCACACGGCGTAATTTGGGGTTTTTAATAGGACAAAATGCTTTTTTGCAATTACAGAAATTCTTAGCTTTCATAAAAAAGCTAGGGTTTTAACCCCTTTGTCTCAAACCGGTGTAAATAGGGATTGTAAAGGTAAATTCTTAGGTACTTCTTCGCACCCGTTTAAAGCACCGCTAAATAAAAAAGAGTGAAGGGGGGCCGGCCAAGGGCCACCCCCCCCCCTTCCCGGGAGGTAAAGTATCAGCGCGTGCTTAAAAATAAAGGCGTACTGGGGGGCCCTACAGTCCCGCCCCAGTACCCCTTGATCTGTCAATAAACAAGCACCCCCTTTCCCAAAAAGAGTCGGGCTGACCCGGGAAACGGGGTTAAGTGAGATCTACAACACCCTAGGGGGTTCACTATGCCTGCCATGTATCTCAACTTTTAAAAAGAATAAGAATAAAGAAATGCTGTTTTATGGATGTAACTGCCGGGATCTCCAGTTTCTTTATATATATTTTTAATAAAATGTATTTGCTTTAAACCTTTTGGGGGGGGGAAAGGGACAACTTTTTTTGTATCAACTCCAGTTTCCACCCTAGCCCAAATAGGAGCCCAAATGCATGGGGAATCTATGACACAAGGACTTTGATATGGGACCCGTATCTCAAAAGTGCTTCTGTGGTTAGAGCAGTAAAGCATATTTTTCCTTTTTGACTAAATACTATACCACTAAACCACAAGGAATTAGAGTTTTTTGCACAAAGGGCATTTTGGTGGTAGTAAAAAATTGGAACCCAGACCAATGGGGGGGAAAAAGGATTTCTCCATGGGGCCCCTTCCTCAGCAAAGGGATAAAAGTAAACAGTAGGGTACAGAATTACAAAAATTCCTGCTGGGTTTGGGGCCCTAAACCAGCAGTAAGTACACCTTGAACCAAATCAAGCCTTATCAAGTATATTAGGGAAATGCCTCAACTGCTCTTACAGTCACATTCCTTAAAAAATGTTTCCCAATTTTTTTAATGCCCGTCATGACTTCGGGCCCCAAAAATGCCCCTTCCCAACAATGTTTAGTCTTCCTTCTTTTAAAAAAAAAATTTTAAACAACTAATGACAGTGTTTAACAGACTTTGGTTCAACATTGTATTTTGCAGTGTTCACTCACTCATCTTAATGTCCATGATTACAAGATGTGATCGCAGGCGGCGCTCTCAACGCTGCCATTATATTAATGTACTGCATGGAAATTTAGTATTCAGGAAAACTGTCAGCATTTCAGATTTCATTGGCGTGATAATGCGCATATATAGAATTCTATACATAGAAAAGGAACATGTAAGACTGGTAAATGAGATGCACGTAATAACACATACAAAAATAATGGTGCGTATCATATTACAATATTTGCGCATTTTTACAATTTGGGGCAAAAGTGTCTCAAACATGGGAATAAAAGGGGGGTTTTAATTTTAGGTACGGGCCCAAGGGTTTTTTTAAGAAAAAAAGGGGATGTCCCAAATTTTTTTAAAGGGGGGTTTTCCCCCTCCCAGTTTTTTAAACACAAATATGCTGCTGCTTTCCCGTAGGGGAAAAAATTTAAAAAACAAATTTAAACCCCCAACCCGGGCCATTGTTCCCGCAAAGATCTACGGTGTATTCTTCAGTGTTGTCCCCCTAAAAAATTTTAATACAATAAATTAAAAAAAAAATGTGAGGGGTGTACTCACGTTTGTGAGATACTGTATAGGTTTATATGATTTGATGAATTTTGAGTGAAAAGCAGATTAACAAAGCTAAAAGTACTACCAGGATCGGGCTAGCCCACCGTGATGCAAGGAAAACCCCGATACGGTAAAAAAGCAGACAAAAAGAGGCAAAAAGCAAGAGGCAGAGTATAACAGGAATGTACAAAAGCTCTAGGATGGGCCCCCAGAATCAACCCCACGAGTTGGCCCCCAGGCACCTCAGTGTAGCATTGAGTATTACTGACTCCGCCCACATACAGTGATTGACAGTTTGCTCTGAATACAGGGAATGCAGGGAAAGCTGTCAATCATTGCATGTGGGTGGGGTAAGCAGGATATCCACTGTCTCTTACTGATAGATATTCTTTTCTTCTTAGTGGCCTTAAGTTTCTGTTTATAGATTTTTTTATTTATGTTTTTTGTATATTATTATTTTGGGCAGTCATCTTACAGCATTTAGAAAGATGCTTTACAGCAGCTTCATGGACAAAGGAGCCAGTGAACAGGACGGGATCCATTCACTTCTATTGAAGAGTTTTCTAGGGAGAGCTGTAATTGTCTCATATTGTGAATGGTGGATCCTGTGTTATCTAAACTATGTGACAAAGCACAAGGCCTTGTCATCGAGGGACGATATGTGCCACCGTACCTTAGGGCTGCGGTGGAGTGAAGCCGAGTAAGTAGGTCTGCAACCTTAGGTTGCAGACATCTTGTTCATTTCTTTGCATTACTGCTTTAAGCAGTGTTATTCCAGGTCCGGCTTTTAATGGAGCAGTCTTAGAGCTGGGTGGGGGACTGCTCCCACATATACACCCCAGGATTTCCCTGGCCTATAAAGCCAGGAAGTCAGGTGTGCTGGGTCTGGTACGCCACTCCAAGCCTGGAGGGTGTGTGAGAAGGATCTTCTGTGTGAAGTCTCTCTGAGGAAAGCTGGATTTACCCTTCTTACATGCTGCTACTGTTGTTGTATGGTGAGCTGAACCTGTTCTGTTATACGCTACTGCCTGAAGCAAGGCTACGTTTAAGTTCTGTTTTTGCACCCCTGCTAAAGATAAGCTGTTTATGTTCTGGACTTTCTGTTAATAAAACCCGTTAAAGAGAACGAATTTGGTCCCTGTGGTCCCTGTGACGGAGCTGAACCCCACAACACATAGATGTCATCTTTCAGTGTAACCCTGTTGAAAAGTTTTCTCCACAGAACAAGAAGTGGCAGACTATTATTAGGCCTTGTAATATAAAAATATTGAGTGGCGGAGCTACAGGGGACGCAGCAGTCGCAGTTGTGAACACAATTGCATAGACCCCCTCGCCACACAGTTGCATCACTGGATGACATAGACCTAATGAGCAGCAATTATGAGGCAGAATAGCAGGGATCCACTGGCCATTTAACCCCCTGGAGGCTGCAGCGTGATGAAATGATGTCATCTCGCCACACCTGTACTAGGCCCCAGAGGCGTAACTACCGGGGTAGTAGACGTAGCAGCTGCCACGGGGCCCGGGCCCTGGGCAGCCGTTACCACATCTGCTACCCCGGTAATGCCACTCCTGGGTCTGCCGGCAGTGAACATAACAGTTCACTGCAGCGGGCGCGGAGCTGAGGGGCCCGGAGCATCCCGCCTCTGAACGCCCGGGCCCTCCGGCCCGGGCGTTCAGAGGCAGCGCTGCCCTATGGTAGCAGAGTGGAGCACATCCGGTGCTCCTCCCTCTGCTAATCTGCCTGATGGCAGGCACCGTCTCTCAGTTATCACGTGGGTGGCTCGATTACGTCACATGATCGCGCTGCCCACGCTGAGCACGGCGGCCAGAGCGCAGCGCATCGAGGGAGCGTGGACGGAGGTAAGTAAACTATTTCTTATTTTACCTGCCCTGCCTGCCTGTATAGCTCCCCAGACTGCCTATATACCCCTGCCTGCCTATAGATAGCCCACCCTGCCTATATATAGCCCCCCAGCCTGCCTATAAAGCCCACCCTGCCTGCCTATATAGCCCCCCAGCCTGCCTATATAACCCCCCTTAGCCTGTCTATGTAATCCATCTAAGCCTGTCTATATAGCCCTATAGCCCCCATAAAGCCTGCTTGTATAGCCCCTATAGCCTCCCTAAAGCTTGCCTACCTATATAGCCCACTGAAACCTGCCTGTCTACTTATATGGGGCCCCTATAGCTACCTTAAACCCTGCCTACCTACCTATATGGCCCCTATAGCCCTCCTAAGCCCTGTCTACCTATTTAGCCCCTATAGCTACCTAAACTCTACATGCCTACCTATATGGCCCCTATAGCCTACCTAAAGCCAGCCTGCCTGCCTATTTGGGGCTCCCTATAACCTATTTACTTACCTGTCTACCTATGTGTGCCCCACCTATAGCCTAGCTACCTGGGTCCAACCTACTGCATAACTAACTACCTTTAGACTAAATACTGCCTACATATTGACAATCTAACTACCTGTAGCATACCTACCTAATTGAGACCTGACTGACTACTGCCTACCTACCTAGGATCTACCTACCTGGGGCCTATGTACTACCTACCTACCTCAAGTCTGCTAACCTACCTACGGCCTACCAACCTATCTAATGAGGGTCCACCTGCTTATATGATTTGGTGGCGTACAGGCCATAGCTGTAACACCATCTCCAGGGAGTGAATCCTCTGTTCCTCCCCTCTAGGAGACTGGGCCTCTAAGCTATGGCCTGTCCCTGCCCTCCCACACTTGGGAAGTTTGTACAGAGGTCGGGGGCAGGGAGTGAGGTGC
Source organism: Phyllomedusa bahiana (assembly GCA_025379985.1). NCBI lineage: Eukaryota > Metazoa > Chordata > Amphibia > Anura > Hylidae > Phyllomedusa > Phyllomedusa bahiana. The sequence continues at coordinate 19,755 of JAODAL010035290.1, read as the reverse complement.
TGACAAAGTGAGGATTCTAAGATATTTGTGTCCAATTCTGCAGGGACGAGTGGCCGGGAGAAGTCATCATGGTGTTCAGGACCGGATGCAGAACACAAGGGAAAGTCAACGACTCGGTAGAGAAATGTCACCTGTGAGTCACAAGATGTAACTGCACTGTAATCACTTACATGTCTGCAGAGTCTGTGTACACTGGTGTCTACCACTATATGGTCACTGTATGGAGGTTACATACAGTTTGTAGGGCACCTGTGTACACTAGTATATACCACTATATGGCAGTAATATTGATCTTTATTCATTAATAGTATAGGGGTATTAGACACTATGTGGTGGTAATTTGTGGTCTTGTTCTGGCAGTATAATGCAGTCCATATGTAGTAGCGCTATTGGTAATGTTAATATGGGTATAATGGGATTTGTTTGGTAGCAGTATGATGGTGATCTCTATGGTGAGGTGTTCACTCCTTGTATTATTTAGTAACCGCATGACTTAAGAGGTCCCGTTAAATGTTCGTGGTCGAGGAAGCAAGAGGGGGGGCATAAAAATTTTTGCTAGGGGCCCAGGCTTCCCTAGATATGCCCCTTCTAGGCCCTATGGCTAGGCTTAAAACCTAGAAGATGCTGAAAGTGGCATCCTGGAGAAGGCAGTGTGATGACGTCATGCTGTCTGTTCCAGACTCAAGGAGGTGTTCCGCGGGGGAACGGGAAGAGGTGAGTATTATTTTGTTATTTTTAAAAAGGGTTCCTATATACTGACCTACCTACCGGGGGAAATTATATAGTAAGGGGGCCTTGTATACCTACCTACATACTGGGGGAAACTATATAATGAGGGGCCCTAAATAACTATCTACCTACCTACTGGGGAAAACTATATAGTGGAGGGCCTTATATAGCTACCTACTGTGGGAAACTATATAGCGGGGGGGCCTGTGTACCTGCCTACCTACTTAGGGAAATTATATAGTGGGGGTCCTCTGTACCTATCTACCAGAGGAAACTATAGATTGGGGGGCCCTAAATGCCTATCTAAATACCTACTAAAAGGCCTATGTACCTACCAGTCTACAGAGAGGGACCTTACATGCCAATCTACTTGGGGGCCTACGTACCACCCCACTTGGGGGAGCATGTATACCAACCTATTTACTGGGAGATCATATGTATCTATCTATTGGGGGAGCCCTATATTCTTACCTACTGAGAGCACCCTATATACAAAGCTTTCTACTGATCTTTATAGCTAATTGAAGACTGTATACCTCCATAACTACTGTGGGGATCTTTATACTTATTTACCTACTGAGGGGACTTATATATTTACCTATCTGCTGAGGGAGCCTATATACCCACTGATGGGCTTCCTACTGGGGTACTATATACCTAATCACTTACTGAGTGAACCTGTATACTTACTGAGGGAGCCTATTTACCTACATTATTCGGGTACCTATATACCTACCTACTGTGGAAATCCTATTTACTTACCTTTCTACTAAGGGGCATGTATAGCTACCTCACAGGGGCCTACCTATCTACCTGTCTATCTACCTATGTAATGCAGGGCTTATCTACTTAAAGAGGGCTTAATACGTATTTACATAATGAAGGGTTTACCTACCTAATGGGAGATTACATGCCTTTATACCAAAAGGTGCTCTACCTACTTAATAGGAAGAATCTGCCACTTATCTGATTAATTTTGATGGTCTAACCTACCTAAAAGGAGCATCTACCTATATGCCTGCCTAATTTGGAGGGCTGCACCTATCTACTGGTGGCACAAATGATGGCCCTATAATCCTCTGTGGGCAATTTCACTGGTTGGGGTATAATTACCACATGGGGCACCAAAGGGAGCATTATTACCGTTAGGGGCACTAGGGATGGTGAGTTTGTACAGTGGTAGGAATTGGTAGGGAGGTGCTGAAAAAGTGAAGAGTCCAACACGTTTTTGTGGTAAATTCTGCAGGAACAAGTTGTGGCCAGGAGAAGTCATCATGTCAGTCTGGACCAGATGGACAAGAAAAGTGAAAGAGAATGACTCATCAGAAAAGACGTCACCTGTGAGTCACTGGATGTAATTGCACTGTAATTACTTATATGTCTGCGGAGTGCTTGTATAAAACTGCTATCTACCACTATATGGGCACTGTATGGTGATAATAGTGGTCTTGTGTAGTGGTTTGTATTCAATAACAGTACAATGGTTTTATTCAATCACTTTATGGTAGTGATATGTGGTCATGGTGTGGCGATATTATTTGGTTTTGGTATATAGTTTTAATTGGTTATATTGGTCTTGATATACTGATTTTGTCATTAATATTATGATGATCACTATTTAGTGGTCACATGAGGTGATAATGTGGTATTTTTTAGCCCTTGAATACTTACTGACCAGCAGAATACAGATAACATGTCAATTAAACTGTACGGTGCAAACTCCAACAAAAAATAAACCCAAAAAACAAAGGTGCAACTGCATTTTTTTTTCCTGTCCACCCCACAGAGAACCTGTTGTTAAAAAGTGCTGGTCTACTGCCATTGTCTGGGATTGGAAGGGGGGCAAAGCTGAAGTTTTGCAGCAGAGCCCATGAGTCTTTAGCTATCTCCTGTTGGTAGTGATGTAGAAAATGTAAAAAAAATAAGCATAACCAAAAATTCTTAAAAAATGTGTTTAACATACAATCATGGAATTAAACAATTGGTCATTTTCTGATATACTATACCCTTGTAAGAGGTTTTCTCACTACAAAAAATAAGTTTCACCATAAAGGGACAAGTAATTGAAGACTTTTTCTAAATTCATTGGTCAATAGATTTTACTTGTAGTCATGAGATAAGAGACTTTTTATGTTCTCTGAATGTACACAGGTTTCTATGGTTACCTGCATACCAGACCATAACTCTGTTTTTTTATTAGCTGAGGGAGCATGTAGTGATGTCACCATGGACAGATGGCGCAGTCAAGAGCAAAATAATTATTTCTAACAAGATTATAGATAAGCCAGTGTTTTCAGCCCTCACAGTACATGAACATTATGTTTACTGAAAAGATAACATCTCCTGAACTTGTCAGTATAAAGGCTCTGCTACTTACAGAGATGCTAGATAAGCTAATCACCGCTATAGAAACACCGACAGCCTGAGGAGACATAGTGATTGTAAAACTGCTTGTAACTCAGTGAAACAGCCTAGTGAGAAAACCCCTTTAAGGAGTCCGGTCAAGATATACACTGCTTTTTGCTCAGAAATCCTGCTCCAGGATAGATCTATATATCACAGAGCTGAGCTTCTCTTCCTCTATCATATAACCCTATATATCACAGAGCTCAGCTCACTACACAATAATATAACCCAATATATAACAGAGCTTAGCATCTCTCCTCTATCATATCCTGCTCTCAGAAAGGGTTGCATAAACCTCCTGACAGGTGTCCTTTAAAAAGAGGGAGGTGGACAACCCCCTTAACCATAGTGGCTTAGTGGTTAGCATTGTTGTCTTGCAGCATGGGGATCTTGGATTTGCATTTAACCAAGCACAACATTTGAATTACGTTTATAAATTCTCTGTTTTCTACTCATATTTAAACAAACATACTACTGTGAGTCCTGATAGAGACAGGGATGATGGGAGTGATGGCAACCCATAGTTATCAACATCTGAATCTGAAATAACAGAACATTTAATTCCCCCTTATTTTCTTTCTTTTTAAGATTTGTATAAATCTTGTCCTTTTGCAGCAGTTTGTGAGACTATCCCATGAAAATAGTGACTTGCACCAAATATTGCAGTCTCTCTACAGCACTGCAGAATATGTTTGTGTGATAACATATTAGTGTCAACAACAGTGCTGATTGTAACACCTCAGCATCAGTTACCAGTGCCGCTCTCTGTGCCCCAGTAACAGCCATAATGCCCCAAGCAATAGTCAAGTGAGGTCTGTAAAAGCCACAAAGACCCAAGTGCCAACACTAGGGTCCAGTTTTACCTACAACCAGCAGTTACATCCTAGCTGGCTAAATTTGCCTTGGTAATCCTAAGAGATTGTCCATGCTCAGAAGCAAACGTAGGTGTATGAGCGATCTGATATATCTACCAGTGCGAACATTAGCGATGTGAGAGGCTGGAGTTTTAAATGAAGAATTGTCTCTAATTTATATGTTAGTTCTGAAGTCATCAACTCTAAGGCTATGTTCACACGGGTTAAATTGGGGCGCATTTACTGCGCTGTAATACGAGTGAAATTCTCTCAGTCATTACGGTAATCCACAGTTCTCATAGAGAACTATGGATTACGCCTCCTCTCCCCGCTCGGACAATACGCTGCGGGGGAAGATAAGTGACATGTCATTTTTTCACGGCGCTTACACGCCGTGAGTAATGACAGTCTATAGGGGCCGGCGGGCTGCCAGCCCCCCGACCTCGCAAGAGTAGATTGGCGCGAGCTCCCGCACACCCGGCGTAATTGCGGGGCATACTGTACGCCCTGCAATTAGCCGTGTGAACTTAGCCTTAGTCTGATTCTTATATTAGAATAAATTTATTTTCCATTAACTTCGATCTTTGCTAAACACTATATTTAATTGGCCTATTTTCTGCTTAAGGCAAAGAACAGCTAAGAACAACAGGCGTTAGCAGGGGCGTAACTACCGGGGTAGCAGGGGTAGCAGTTGCTACGGGGCCCCTGCGCTTAGGGGGGCCCCGGGGCAGCTGCTACCGCGTCCGCTACCCCGGTAATGCCGCTCCTGGGCCCGCTGGCAGTGAACTTAACAGTTCACTGCGGCGGGCGGGGAGCTGCGGGGCCCGGCGCATACTCCCTCTGAACGCCCGGGCCCTCCGGCCTGAGCGTTCAGAGGCAGCGCTTCCATGGAGATAGCAGAACGGAGCGCCGATCGCCCCTCGCTTGTTACTCCCCCATGCCGGCCCTCTGTGGTCACGTGGGCGCGCGCGGTGACGTCACATCACCGCGCCGCCCGCGCTGAGCGCAGAGCCTGCAGGGAGGGCAGCAGAGCGGAGCATCGGGGGAAGTGGAACCGAGGTGAGTAAGTTGTTTCTTATTTTACCCGCCCCATATGCCTGCCTATAGCCCCATATGCCTGCCATAGCCCCCATTTTTGCCTGCCTATAGTCCCATATGCCTGCCTATAGTCCCCATATTCCTGCCTATAGTCCCCATATGCCTGCCTATACCCCCCATATGCCTACCTATACCCCCTATGCCTGCCTATAGCCCCCATATGCCTGCCTATAGCCCCATATGCCTACCTATACCCCCCCATATGCCTACCTATAGCCCCATATGCCTGCCTAAGCCCCCATATGCCTGCTATACCCAATATGCCTTTCCTATACCCCCCATATGCCTGCCTATTAGCCCCCATATGCCTGCCTATAGCCCCCCTTATCCCTGCTATACCCCCATATGCCTGCTATACCCCCCATATGCCTGCCTATACCCCCCATATGCCTGCCTATACCCCATATGCCTGCCTATACCACCCATATGCCTTCCTATACCCTCCCATATGCCTGCCTATACCCCATATGCCTGCCTATACCCCCCATATGCCTGCCTATACCCCCCATATGCCTGCCTAGAACCCCCATATGCCTGCCTATACCCCATATGCCTGCCTATACCCCCCATATGCCTGCCTATACCCCCATATGCCTGCCTATACCCCCCCCATCTGCCTGCCTATACCCCCATATGCCTGCCTATACCCCACATATGCCTGCCTATACCCCCTCATATGCCTGCCTATAGCCCCATATGCCTGCCTATAGCCCCCCATATGCCTGCCTATAGCCCCCTATATGCCTGCCTGCCTATACAGCCCCTATATGCCTGCCTGCCTATACAGCCCCCTATATGCCTGCCTGCCTATACAGCCCCCTATATGCCTGCCTGCCTGTACAGCCCCCTATATGCCCGCCTGCCTGTACAGCCCCCGAGATGCCGGCCTGCCTGTACAGCCCCCATATGCCTGCCTGTACAGCCCCCATATGCCTGCCGTATACCCCCACAAGCCTGCCTGTCTACTTATATGGGGCCCCTTTAGCTACCTAAACCCTACCTATATGGCACCTATAGCCCACCTAACCCCTGTCTAACTGTATTGCTCCCGTGAGCTACCTAAACCCTGCCTGACTATATGGGCCCTATTGGCTACCTAAACCTTCCCTATTTGGGGCCTCATATATCCTATCTAAACCCTGCATGCCTAAATGCACCCCATATAGCCAGGGGGGGGCAGGTGCTGGAAAAGTCAGGATTCTAAGGTATTTGTGTCTAAATCTGCAGGGAGATGTCATCAAGATGGCGGACTGGACCGGATGCAGAACAAAGGGGAAAGTCAACGACTGGTCAGAGAAACGTCACCTGTGAGTCACAAGATGTAACTGCACTGTAATCACTTATATGTCTGCACAGGCTGTGTACACTGCTGTCTACCACTATATGGTCACTGTATGGTGGTTATATACAGTCTGCAGAGCCTGTGTACACTGCTGTCTACCACTATATGGTCACTGTATGGGGGTAATATACAGTCTGCAGAGCCTGTGTACACTGGTGTCTACCACTATATGGTCACTGTATGGTGGTTATATACAGTCTGCAGAGCCTGTGTACACTTGTATATACCACTATATGGTCACTATATTATTATATGTTATTATTATTAGACAGTATTGGTCTTTGTGTACTGATCAGTAATAGTGTAGGGTTATTATTTAGTCACTATGTGGTGGTAATTTGTGGTCGTGTTCTGGCGGTATAATCAGGTCCTTATGTAATAGCGTTATTGGTAATGTTGGTCTTAGTATTGTGGGATTTGATTGGTAGCAGTATGATGGTGAGATGTATGGTGAGGTATTTGCCCCTTGTATTATCTACATTATCTAACAGCATGTCCTGGTACATGGTCGTGGTCAGGGAGGGGGGGGGGGCCCATCCAAAAGTTTGCTATGGGGCCCTGGCTTATCTAGTTACGCCCCTGGGCATTAGGATTATCACAAATTTATGGTTTAAGATTTGGTTCACATGTAGCAGTCATATCAAGGCCGAGGTAAGGTCACAACATGGCCAAAAACGCATTAACCCAAGGGTCCGTGTGTTCTTAATGATGACTTTATCTTCAAGCTATTTGCTTGTTAATGGGCACATGTTTAAGGAGAACCTGTCGCATAGTTTATGCCACCCTTGCTGAAGACAGCACAAGCCAGTAACAGGCACGCTGTTTCCAGCGTTGTGTCTCTAGTTTTGTAAGATGCAGCAGTTTCAGAACATTTACTCCTCAAATCTGGCAGTTTGCAGCCTGTTCTACCAGAGATGAGTCCAGTTTATTCATGAGAGGGTGTTAGCCCTGCCCACCAAAATCTAGCCCCGCCCACTTGCGACTGCTTCCGCCTATTACTGTACATAGGTAAAAACCTGTCAATAAATGGCAGGTGGGTGGGACTAGCTGTGGGTGGGGCTAACACCCACTCATGAATAAGCTGGACTCATCTCTGGCAGAACAGGCTGCAAACTGCCAGATTGAAGCATTAAATGTTCTGAAACTGCTGCATCTTACAGAATAAGGGAGACAGTGCTGGAAACAGAATGTCTGTCACTAGCTTATGCTGTCCTCAGCAAGGGGGACATAACCTATGTGACAGGTTCTCTTTAAATGTGGTAAAGGTGTGGCCATTAAACAGAAAACAGCTTGAAGATAAAGTCATCTTGAGGAACTTCAACTCACGGGTCACTAGGGTTTGTGCCACATGTGTGATCCCAGCATTACACTAGGGCCTAAGCTGTAAGGCCACATGTTGATTGCACAGAGTGGATAAGCAGCAGTCAAATGACAGCCATCAACATTTTGAAAGCAGCTCTGGATGTGAATAGAGTACATTTATGTCATAGAAGATCAGTAGATTTTGCTAGCAAATAACAATTGAGGATAGTTTCTGCCCATAGAAATAAACTATTCTACACAAAAAGTGTATTTTAGACTCCACTGATGTCTACAGGAGAAAACAGATCTGCAATATTCGTAAAATCTGGTGCTGAAATTGGTGAATGGCAGAAATCCTCAGCCAGGCAAAATGATTTCTCTCTAGTCAATGACTAAGGTGACGTCACCGGGTTAAATACAGGACTTCATGTTCTGATTTTATAAGGATGGTGGAAAATTGTTCCGGCAATATAACTGTCATTGAGCAAACGGCGTGGGATTGAAAACATCGCCATTTATCGTCTTGTTTGCTCGCGCATTTATTAACAAGCTGACGCGGGTTCACAGCGGCTGGAGGATGACATATGATATTTTAGCAATCTTAAAGTGCGTCGCCGGAGGGTTGCACAGCGAGATGTGGCGTCTGATTGAAGATGGGGGGATGCGGTTGTTTGCTCTACTGGGAATGAATGCAACATCTACAGCAGATATTTGCTTTGAAGAAGTGGATCAGGTGCTGCCAAGGCATGGGAGGGCTGCGAGGGGGGGGGGGGAAGCTGAACCAATGAGGTGATATAATTGCATTATGCACATCTTCAGCTGTCTCTGATCCATTAATCAGCACACAGGATATGATTAGAGCAGGAAGACGGCCTAGTCTTGCTTCCAGCACATGTCCCACTGAGCAAAATGCATTACATATTAAAGTGGAAGCGCTGATCCGCTGGAGACCATTGTGTCTCCTTCAATCTGTTGTGGCCTCGAAAGTAATTGCTTCCCTAGGTTACACAGGAAAATTTCCTTTCCTCCTCCTAACCGCATAGCTGGAGATGTCATGAGAAGCTTCTGGCCACTGAAGCGAGATTAGTGCCAGAGTTCACAACTGCCATGGGAGGGGACACAGACACAGGAGCCTGTGTGCATCTGTAACCTGTTCATCCCAATGCCTACCTCCCTGCCAATGCATTTATGGAAGGGTCTAAACTCTAAGGCTATGTCTACACAGCAAAGGTTTCCCGTCGGATTTTCAGCAGTTTTAGTATTTTGAGTATAACCTCAACAAAAAACCAGCCAAAAAACTGATTGGAAACCCAGCTGTTTTGAACAAACAACTGAAAAAAATATTCAGGTTCAAAGCAGTTTTTAGGTTTTGGTTTTCTACGAGTGTTTTGTCCTATGCTGTGTAGACCTAGCCTAATAGGGAGAGGGCCCACCTAATTCTGTAGTGGTTTCAGACTGTATACACATTTCAGCTGGAGCATAGTTATATAGGGTGCTGAGGTGGCAATCAAACCATGTCCTGATGTAGGGGGCGGACCAAAGGCTCCTCTGTCACATACACAGCCACCAGTACATTGGCACATGGCAGGTGTGGACCCTGGTACCAATTTTGCATTAGGGCCTATGGGTTCCAATTACACTTCTAAAAGCAGAAGTTGAAGACAGCGATAATTGATAGCTATCTAGGCATATTTCCAAAACTTAATATTTGCTGAGGTCCATAAACCTAAGATCAATTGTCCAACAAAACGATTCCCCAGAGGCTTCAAAGTTGGGTATGATAAGTAATCCCAGCCACAATAGTGATGATGAGCTTCAGCAAATCACAACGGTAAAAACCATACCTGCTGGCAGTGTCGTACTGGGGTGTTTGGGGCTCACCAGTGGAGTTGATTCCTGGAGCCCATTCTACAGCTGAACATACTGTACATGACTCGTACACTTTCTCTTTTGCTTTCTGCCTCTTTCTCTGCCTTTCTCCCTGAAGAGCAGTATTATGTCTGCCATGTCCATGGGCTCACTCTGCCCAGGAGTTCACCGAGTCCAGGGGCCCACTAGGGGTTACCTTTGCTCCCTTGTGGGCCAGTCTGAGCCTGTTTGCCACCTTTAAAAACATAAAGCCAAACCTCCACGCATAGAACCCCTGACCTTCCTGGGAACACCCCTATAGCACCCAGGAATGCCCTTGAAACACTTTCAGGTGGGGTTTGCATAGACATCCAGAAAAATTAGTAGAGATAGTGAGAATGCCTTAAACTGATTTTGGATGAGATGTCATTAGTGTTGTATTTTTAGAATATTGTCAGTAATAAGCTATTTGCTCTTTTGATGATGGAACATGTTTACAGCACAGAAAAGTTAAAAGGGCACATGTTTTGTGTAGCTGTAATCTTGGCCTCAGGAATCCCTTTCCGACCCTAAATAGAACATCCTGCCTCATAAAATGGTGGTACCCCAGAAGATAGGAAAGATGAGTAAGGGGATTGTGGGCTAATTGCCCAATGACGTAATTATTAGAGACAATGCTCAGTTCACAATTATAAAGGTACTCTATACAGTGTGGACATCACAAGTTAGGTTATCCTAACATCTTCATGCAGTGGGCATGATAGTGATGATGGACCGTATCTAACTTATCCACACACAAGACCTGCTGTCAAGTGAACAGTAGGAAATCCTTTTTATTTGCTGCGGATGATCCTACTTTTCTTCAAGCTCTTATTTTTTAAGAATATGGTGGTCTTCAATCATAGACCCATTTTAGCATCTCTAGCATTACACAAATAGTCCTATATGCAAATAAAAAGAGATGCCACTATAGATGCTCCCTGATATATTGGCAAGGGCTTAGATGATTCATCAGTAGACAATCATGTAAGATGGGTGAACAAACTAAAATCCAATGCCCAACATTCATTCAGTAGATTAGTCAGGATAGTCGAGGGTAAATGGAAAAGAATATCACTGCAGGATCAGACTACATATGTTTGGTTTGTAGTTTGTCACCACTGAAATACCCAAATCTATATTACTGCTTTAGATTCACTAGAGCAATACAAATAGTTTGAAAGGTAACCTGTTAGGCCATGTTCACACAGCTTAAAATTGGACATATTTCAGTCCGTAATTACGCGCCGGAGTGCGCTAATTACGGCTGAAATACGCCAAAGTCATTACGGTAATCCACAGTTCTCACAGAGAACTATGGATTACGTCTCCTCTCCCTGCTCGGCGAATATGCAGAGGGGAGAGATAATTAACATGTGAATTACCAGCGGTGTATACGCGCCACTGGTAATGAATGTCTATGGGCCAGCGGGGTGCCGATCCCCCGCTCCCTCCCCTGCTCTCGACCCCCCGCGGCCACACGGCATGATTGCGGGGCGTAATTACGCCCTGCATTTAAGCCGTGTGAACCTAGCCTTATAATGAAAAGATGCCTCGTTTCAGTTACTCACCATTTATATTATCTCTGCTGATTGTCAATGAGTGGGACCATTCTCGAGCACATCCAAAGACTAAAAACCTGTATAGACCTACTATTTTACACAGCTAAGGGTTTGTTACAATTGTACCCATTCTAGATAATCCTCTGCATTGCAAAAAAAACACATAATTTAAGCTGTGACCGGTCACATAACAGAAACTAGCCCCAAATTGTTCCTTTGCCTATAATGCGGACTGCCAATTCAACTGAAATAAAGATGCTGCATGTGAACAAAGCCTTAGATAAACCATTCAATCATCTGCTGTCCTGATAATTTGTTACCATGTGTCACGGCACCCCCTGCTCCTCGGCCCGCGGGCCGCGGGCGCACCCGTGACCCCCTCCCCGGGTGCCCACCAGGGTCGGGTGCCGCCGCTGGCCGCGGGACGAGCCGGGGGTCTGCAACTGCCAGGGACTCACCTAACCTCGTCTCTGTGCGTCCGCGTCCTCTGCCGGCCGAGGCGCGCGTGCCTGTGTCCTAAGGCGCGGGCGCGCTCGTTCTCGAGGATTTAAAGGGCCAGCGCCCCGTTAATTGGCTAAATGCCAGGCGCTTCCCCTACTTAAGGTACGTCCACTAACACTCCTTGCTGGATCTATGTTGCCTCGTGCCTTAGCTAAAGCATTCCCAAAGTGTATTCTTGCCTTTCCGTGTACCAGACCTCTTGCTACGTTTCTCGACTCCGAACCTCTGCCGCCTGCCCGACCTTCCTGCCTGTCCATGACCTCGAACCATTGCTGCCTGTCCTGACCTTCTGCCTGCCCACGACTACGATTCTCGGACTACGATTCGGTACCACGCTGCACCTCGGCTGCCACCGCAAGCAAGTCACATCAGGGGGGACGACCTGGTAGCCTCACGCCGCAGCAAGTCCATCCCGCTTTGCGGCGGGCTCTGGTGAAAACCGGGGGCTACTTAGATTCCGTTCCCTGGCGTGGCTTAACTACCATCGCTTGCGGTGGTCCGGCGGATCCACTACCCAGCCCTTACACCATGTTTCAGTTAAAGTCAAATGTATTACTCTGGAGTCCTATCTATTTGTTACAATGTATCAGTTCAAATTAAATATATTGATATGGAGTTCTGAAAATGTTACAATGTATCAGTTCAAGTAAAACATATTCTGGAGGTCATGTAATTTGTTTAGTTTTAAATTTAAAGTTTATTAAACATTTTCTTTATAAAACACAGAAACATAAACATAAATACGTAGCCATGCAAAAACCTTAATTTCAACGTTGTTACTGAAACATTTCTGTATAACAAAAATACTGGAGTTCATGTAATTTGTAACAATCTATCATTTCAAATAAAATGTATCAATTTGGAGCCCAGGAGTTCACAGAGATTTGTTCATTCTGGATACAATTGTAACAAATCCTCAACTATGATTAGGTTTGTATCATAAAACTGGAAAGCTCTTTGAAGGCCATAATTGTAAAGTTGGCCGGTATTTGGTGTATGAACAGAAAAAAAGAACAATCTCATAGTAACAAATTTGTCTTGTTCTGGGATAGTTGTCAACACCAGGAATAGATTTATATGAAAAAACTATTATAAATTAAGATGCATTCACAGACACGTTATTGGCAGTAATGAGGTCTCACAATGATAACACCAATGTGATGACGCCGTCTCTTGATTACAGTTTGGGATGTTTTTATCCATCACCGAAAAGGTCATTTTCATAATTTCCTGTCCAGCAGCTCAATTCGTGTAAATACTCATCAACCCTATGAGAGGTTTATTAATGTCAGGACATGGTGAAAGAGAGCCCTTGTACCATACCACTAACACTGTGTGCTGAATACATATCTGATGCCCCACTCAGGAGCAACATGGATCTACACAAAGGACCAGTTTAAATGTAAATGCTCATTCTGCCTGTGTTATGTAGAGCAGTAGTTCCAACCTGCAGCTCCACAACTCTCAGCATGCCCTAGTTGCCGGGGCTGCTTTAAGAGTATATTCACAGGTGGCAGATTTGTTGCACAAATTTCTTCTGAATAAACAACCCCATTCAGATTAATGGAGATAATTTTCGGTCGCAGAAATTTCTGCAACCAATATATACTATATTAGCTACTTAGTATCTTCACCAGTATGATCTCGGGTATTCCCTCTAATCAGAAGCATAATATGGATCATTCGTCCATACGGCCAGTTGTGCCTCTTACTATAGCTCAGACCCATAGATGTCCATTACACTATATAATGGAGGGGAGATTTGCGACACAGCCCTTAAAGGGAATATGTTGCCATTTATTTTTTTTTACTTATTAAATCAAGACCCTAATCCATCTGCTTTTCCTCTCAGTCATTTTTATTTCCTGAATGTAGATTTCTCTGTTCGGCCGTTTATATGTGATTGTGGGGAAGACATTCTTGCTTGCACTGCTTTAACAGCAGTCAGAGAGATACTTTACAGCAGCTTCATGCCCATAGGATTCTTAAGACAGTTTCTGTCCCATAGACGTCTATAGGAGAGTTTTCACTGTGAAGGGAGGGGAGAGGGGGAGCTGTGACATCTCCTCTTGTGACTGGTGGATTCTTTGTTATCTGTACACAATGGTGTCTCCTTTCAGTTTGTCCCTGCTTTTACTGATAATGAGCAGAATGCTGAAAAGCTCTCTAAACAGAACAGGAAGTGTCAGACGATTATTAGGCTTAGTGGCCAAAGTGAAAACTACATGACTTAAGAATTATTAAAAAAAATATTGAAAGTGATCTGGAAAATTTAAAAAAAAACATAACCAAAAATTCCTACAAAATGTGTTTAACATAAAAATGTGAGTTAAACAATAAGTCATTTTTTAATGACACATTCCCTTTAACCAGTACCTCGGCTGATCAGTGGGGTTAATAGGGGTCAGTCCCTTACCTATTAAACAAAAGCATAAGCTATCAATGTTAAACAGGTTTGACCAACTTATTTTAAAAGCTAAAACTGTGATTGTTAAAATAACAAAAAATAGAAAAACACATACTTGCCTTACCATCCAACTTTTTCAATGACACGACACCATTGTCTGTTCTTCTTTTTACTTCCAGCTTAAGGCACTTAGAGTGACATGTATGCATGGGGCCCCGTTCACTCTATTTTTAAATGTGCACTCTCCAGTATCAGGCGCATTACAAAGCGCCCTTGGCACTTTGTAATACTGCTGATTTCGGGCAGGGCTCACTAGAACCCTATGAAGCTACACATTTATATCTTCAGTACTGCAAATCCAGGTGCATTACTGCTGGAACAGGTAAACCACTTTAAAAGTGGTTTACCTGAGCCAGAAGTGTCGCTTTGTAGTTAGAAAGCACTAAATCTATGACCCACAGTAGAACAGGTTGATAGATTCAGGCGCATTGTACGCTACTAATGCGCACAAAAACATGCCGCCTGGTCGCCAAAAATGAGTGCCTCATGTATAAAAACTGTCTAGGTCTAAGACTTTCTTTGTTGTCCATAGCAACCAATCAGAGCTCCCCTTTAATTTTATATAGTGCTCTGAGAAAATGATAGGGAAGCTTTGATTGGTTGCTACGGGTAACAGTGAAAGTCTTAAACCTGGACAGATTTCATACATGTCTCAATAAGCTCCTGAGCTCTACAGCATGAGATTGACTGCAGTGGTCACGCACTATTTTATGATGTCACTGTTCGGAGCACTTATGTTTTGCAAAAACCTCATTAATGTGATCAATGGGCACTCCAAACTCATTCAAGTGAAAAAAGTAGGGGCAGTGGCATACCTATAAAATTCACTGTACTAAAATCATGATAGGATAAAGCCTAGCACTGAATGGCTTCTTCTACTTTTGCACAATTGATCATAATGTTCACATAAAGCTCCCATTAATTTTAGTATATTAGTTCCAAACATCCATGTACAGTGAGGTCCCCCTAGTGGTGGCAGTAAGCATCCAGATTTAAGCAATTTAACCAATTGTTGTTTAAAGGGAAGCAGCAAGTTAGGGTCTTTGTATGAGAAAAATTAAGCTGTAGCCATGTGCTTTCCCTGATCAGAGGTCTGAAATTATATAAAAGTCTCATCTTGCAGTCCATATCAAATGACCCAATGGACATCACTGCTGTGTAGCTTTGACTACAAAAGCTATATGCCTTTTAACACCGTCCTAGGAAGACCAGAGGGGACGTTTATAGAATTTGATAGAGCCCACCAAGCGCTACGACCGCAGAGTATGGATGCAACTCGCCCGAGAGATGTTATATGTAGGGTTCACCACTACAATCTCAAAGAAGAAATTATGAGGAAAGCCCGCATGATGCAGCAGATTGTACATGATGGCCACAAGCTGAGTCTTTTCCCTGATCTGTCAAGACGCACCCTCCGCATGAGATCGGCGCTTAGACCGCTACTGACCGTTCTCCAAACAAGAAATATACCCTACAGATGGGGATTTCCGTTCTCTCTCCAAATCAAACAACAGGACAAGCTCCTTATCTTGCGCTCTCCGGACGATCTACCCATCCTTGCTGCTGCCCTCGACCTCCCGGATATTGCACTACCGGACTGGGCCATGGCCACATCTGCGGACCCCGCTTCTACAAGCTCTGTCCCTTGGGAGGTCCAGCCTCAGCGATTCCAGCCGACCAGTCCAAAGTCCCAGAGAGTTCGCCGTCGTCAGGGGAGTCCAGAGAGTCAACCTTCTAGGTTGAGACCTCACCGCTGACTTCTTGAGACCTGTGGCATGATGCCGGGTATCGTATTGTATCGTTATGACACTTGCTACCTCTACCCCTCAGGCTTTAGGTGAAGCAGTCTCGACTCATAGGTCTGCTGTTTCTAATCCTCCCTTATTATTCCGGTTCCTGGTCCCGCTCCATGCTGAGAACTCTCCACTATTGGACCTTCTAGACGGGACTCCAATCCACAATGTCATCGGTTAGGGTGACTTACGTTGCTTATCAGTTTGCTTTACTGACTGCTGATATGTTCCATTGATTGTGTTATGATTAACTCAGGTTCACCAAAAAGTGTCTTTGATATGGGGGCCGCTGCCCGGTTCGGATCGAGATATCCTCTCTTCATTTCCCCCTCCCTCCCTCCCTCCCTCCCTCCCACCCTACTCCCCTCCCTTTTTTTTTTTTTCCCTTCCATCTCCCCCCCTCCCTCTCTCCTCCCTTTTCCTTTTTCTTCCTTCTTTTTAGACCTTTCTCTCGGCCCAGACCAGGCACGACCGCTCCTTTCCTCATAATTGAGAATATCCCAGGAGGAGTGTGCACTGCGGAATTTTGTAATGCTTTTTGCATATTGTGGTTCAGCATTGCATTGCCTTCTCTACGACATGTTACCCCTCATAGCTCTGGCCTTCTTCCCATGTGGAATGGCCGTCGAGCTAAGTCTGACAATTGTTTTTTGGCCTCGTGTTTGGGCCCCTTTGTTTTTCGAGTTTCTTTATGGAAAAAGCTAATGCTGAAATTTTTCTTTTCTTTACTAGATTGTAACTACAGAGGTTATGCTTGGCCAACTTAAAAGGTAAGAAATACATTTTAAAATTTTTTGGGCCCTCCCCATTGATTTTGCTGTTTTTTTATACAAGGAGCTGTGATGTAAATGGAGATACGAGGCAGCAGTGGCTTCTTGTAATGTTATATACATCTGTCTCACTAAGGGTTAACCTTCTTGTTTTCCATCATGAACTATCTGAACTTTTATTTCAAACCAGCCCTGGGCAAGAACAGACGGAGTATGCCCTGCTACATTAAGTGCTATGAAAAGATGTTATTGGGAGATTTTTCTCATTTCTATAAATTAAATTACAGATGAAACAAGAAGAAAGAATCAGAGAATTTTCTCTACAATTGTAATAATAGAGATAGACTCATATGTACGAGCTTTATGATATGAGCTTTACAGATGCTGCATGGACCATAGATACAATAGAGGGCTTACGGTTACAATAAACATCCTTGAAGAAAGACAGACGTGATTCCATATTAGCAGAAAATCAGCATCTAAGGCTATGTCTCTACTGCAATGAAATACAATCGTATTTTCGGAGGTTTTAGGATTTTCTGTGCTGGTTTGCTTCAATGTACTGCAATGAACAATGCAGTCCAGGCTGTTTGGCTTACAAGACATTAGCACAACAAGACCATACTTACAGCTCAATGTACTACTTGGGAAAGAAAAACAGGTGCAGGTAATTGCTGAGCAGTAGCTCACACACCCCACCAGTAGGGGCACAATTAGATGATAAAAACTGGATATTGAATTGATACTTGTTCACATCATTGATAACTGTTCTGTGATTTTACAAGGCATTGGGACACATTTACCAAGGCAATTGTGCCTGAATTTTGGCACAATTCAAACCAAACATAATGTCGTACATGGTTTACACTACATTTATTATATGTTTTGGGCTATGTCTATACAGCACAGAAAAATGTAAATTTTTCCAGCATTTTTCGTTTTCTAAAGACGCTGAAAAAAGACTGAAAAGAAATCCCATAGACTTCTATAGTAAAAATGTCCTGTTGTCTCCACAGGACGTCTTTTTCTGCTCGTTTTATTTGCTGGTCATTTTTTGGAACATGTTCTAAAAAATGATTGAGCAGTGCAGAAAATTTACTTTTGGAGTCTATGTAAAGCACCTGACTTTTTTTGCGCGCTTTTTGCGCGTTATCTGCAAAATAAAAATGCGGAAAAAGACGTAAAACGTGCCAAAAAACGGACGTTTTTCAATAGCTTTTGACAGGCAGTGGACAAAAGACTCGGTTTTATGAAAGTTTTTAGGATTTGGTTTTCAGGTCCTTTTTTGTCCAGTGCTGTGTAGACCTAGCCTTAGACAGTTTCTAGACACTCCTGCGCCTTGTCCGACAAATGGGGTGTGGTCTCTGTAAAGAGGCATGGCCAAGACATGCGCCAAAAAATTCACCAAAATTTTGGCACAGTTAGTGGCATAAAGTATGCCAACTTAAAAGTCATGTTATGTTAAACTAGTCTTGCACCAGATTTATTAACACTATGATAAATGTGGTGCATTCTAAGACTGTCTAGTCTAAGTTTTCACTGTCTAAGAATTAGGTAGTATTGATAAATCTGCCCCACTGCTCAGATTGGATACAACTATATCTAGATCTCATCTGAGAGCAGGACTAAGGCTAGGTTCAAATCTGTGTCGGCAGTTCTGTTCAGAGCCTCTGAGACATATTCTGCTAAAAATGACAGAAACAATAACGCAGCATGCCGCACAATTTTTCTGATAAAACTACACACCCATGGCAGAAACCCAATGGACCCCATTGAAGTCACGTTACTGTGTCCATCATTAAATGGATCCAGTGCCACCTCTGTGACAGAGGCTCTAAATACAGCCTCCGATGCAGAGGTGAACCTGGTCAAAGTACCTTCAGGTTTGCTGCCTGTGAATGCAAATTAATATGCTATAATTGGTATTGCCTGAATGGAGCCCTGTTCAGTTCAAAACAGGTTCAACCAAACTTTTTAAAGGTTTTTCTCCAACCCTATCCCTAACCCTAACTTAGAGTTGTTAGGTGTAAGGGAATTTAACACTGGGCCTATGTTGAAGTAACAGGAAGGGATGTCAGACAAGAAATTAGCCCCTAAAACTTCTTAAACAACCGTGATCCCAACTAATGGTAACGGTTATGGTTACCGTCGATTTTTGGGGGCAATTTTTGCTAAAAATCGAATTAGATAAACCCGAACTGAAGTGCTCATATTTTGGTCAATACTAGTTGTAGTGGAACTTGATCTCGTTAAAAGGAATCTCTTACCAATCTTTTTTTTACTAGTTAAAGCCAGATACTGATACATAGTCTTTCCTATTAGCCGTTTTTAGTTTCTGATTATACTTTTTTTAATTCAGTTTTCTATATATGATTATGGGGGCAGCCATCTTGCCTGAGCTGCTTTTAATAGCATTAAGAGAGATGCTTTACAGCAGCTTATGGACATAGGAGCCTGTGAACAGGAGCAGATCTATTGGCTTCTATAGGAGAGTTTTCAAGGCATGCTCTGTGACCTGGGAAGAAATCAGTGTGCAGGGAGGGGAGCAGTGACATTTCCTATCGTGAATAATGGATCTACAATTAAAAAAGCCAAAGAAGAAAATAATATGTATAATTATCTCTTTTTAGTTAGTATAAAAAATATATATATTTTGGTGATAGATTCCATTTAGTCTTTAATATAACAAAGGGGGACACAGAATCTACAAAATTTAAAAAATCTCTAATTTATTTGAAACAGGAAAGAACTCCAAAGGGGAAAGCCCTATTAAGGCTTTGTTTTAACTGCAACTTTCAGATACTTAAAAGTCACATGACTAAATGCGTTACTACTGATTAGTTACTCAACTTCTATTGTAGTGTACAGGAGTGTACACTCCTAAATTTATTTTGGCCACTGATAATATTTACTATGGAAGTCATTGTTTATGTGCAGTATAACTATTGTGTCAGGATAATGCTAAGTTATGTGACTGATCCATGACCTAAAGGGTTAATATGCTGTGAAAAGGGTAATGTTTCCCAAAGGGTAATTGTGGGCGA
>JAODAL010035289.1:0-43117 GCA_025379985.1 Phyllomedusa bahiana | reverse complement strand
TTGTATATTTTACACTAGTTGTTGCTTGTATAGACCTCCTTTCCTCCGTTCTTCATTATATCGTGTGGTTTTCCCATAGATTTCTTCTGGTCGAGCACGATAAGAAATAATTATTTCTCCGTTGTTTGCCATAAAGGATCAGACGATGTGCGGAGACGGGGAGTACAACTGGGGGCTGCTCTGTCATTATGTACAAATGGCTCCGGTTGCCATGGTTTTCCGGAAGTCTCTCTTTATCGCAGCAGTGGGTTTGATTTAGTTAGAAAAGCGTCTTAAATTTCTGTGCCAAGGGTTTGGCTGCTCATGAAAACCCAACCTGTAACGTGAGGGCCTCCTGCTATAGACCTGCCATCACTGGCCGCCATTGATGCACTAATGTGGCCTTCAAATAATAGAGGGGAATTTATTGGCTTCAGAATAAACTAAATTGGTCACTTTCCCTTCATCGTCGATAATAAATGGAACTTGTGTGTTTTTGTAAATAATTCACATAATGACAACGATAAAGCTTTGGAGAGGAGCGAACAACAAATTCCGGAGCATTTACTTCTGTACCAGAAATACTCATCGAGTCTGCAGATCCATTTCCATGATATCAGGTGCTTTACACCCAAGGTTCCATCAATGGTTCCTTCAGATCCAAAGACAAGAATGGAGCCCCCAGCCTCCCAGCCAAACCAGTGGACACCATAGCACAAACATGGTAGATCCATTTATAAGTCAATGGGGTCTGTCAGGATAAAAGGTATCATTGATTTAAGATAGTGCTGTGTCTTCCCACAGAAATAGAAGCATAAGGCAGATGTGAACAGAGCCTAAAGATCAACATTACATCTGGAAAGTCCTACACTGGAGGAGAACTCTGCTGAGATACCTATGCAATGTCAGATTATGGTGCTTGTGGCCCACCAGTGGAATTGATTCTTGAAGCCCACAAGTATAGTTGATTCTTGGGGCCCATAGGTAGAGTTGATTCTTGGAACACATCTGTGGAGTTGATTTTTCAGGCCCACCAATGAAATTGATTCTTAGAGCCCATGGGTGGAGTTGATTCTTGGAGCCCACCAATTAAATTGATTCTTAGATCCCATGGGTGGAGTTGATTCTTGGGGCCCACCAGTGGAGTTGATTCTTGGGGGCCACCAGAGGAGTTGATTCTTGGGGCCCCCCCAGTGGAGTTGATTCTTGGGGCCCCCCGGTGGAGTTGAGTCTTGGGGCCACCAGTGGAGTTTATTCTTGGGCCCATCAGTAGAGTTGATTCTTGGGGCACACCAGTGGTTTTGATTCTTGGGGCTGCACCAGTGGAGTTGATTCTTGGGCACATCAGTATATTTGATTCTTGGAGCCCACCAGTGGAGTTGATTCTTGGAGCCCACCAGTGGAGTTGATTCTTGCATTCCACCAGTGGAGATGATTCTTGGACCCACCAGTGGAGTTGATTCTTGGGGCCACCAGTGGAATTGATCATTGGGTCCATCAGTATATTTGATTCTTGGAGCCCACCAGTGGAGTTGATTCTTGAGGCTTACCACTGCAGTTGATTCTTGGGGCTCACCAGTGGAGTTGGTTCTTGGGGGCCACCAGTGGAGTTGATTCTTGGGGCCCCCCAGTGGAGGTGATTCTAGGGGCTGCACCAGTGGAGTTGATTCTTGGGGCGCACCAGTGAAGTTGATTCTAGGGGCCCACCAGTGGAGTTGATTCTTGAGACCCATCAGTGGAGTTGATTCTTGGGCACATCAGTAGAGTTGATTCTTGGGTCCCACCAGTAGAGTTGATTCTTGAGGCCCACCAGTGGAGTTGATTCTTGGGGGCCACCAGTGGAGTTGATTCTTGTGGCCCACCAGTGGACTTGATTCTTGAGACCCATCAGTGGAGTTGATTCTTGGGGCCACCAGTGGAGTTGAATCTTGGGCCCCTCAGTCGAGTTGATTCTTGGGGCACACCAGTGGTTTTGATTCTTGGGGCTGCACCAGTGGAGTTGATTCTTGGGGGACCAGTGGAGTTGATTCTTGGGGCCCACCAGTGGAGTTGATTCTTGGTGCCACCAGTGAAGTTGATTCTTGGGGCTGCACCAGTGGAGTTGATTCTTGAGACCCATCAGTGGAGTTGATTCTTGGGCACATCAGTAGAGTTGATTCTTGGGGCACACCAGTGGAGTTGATTCTTGGGGCACACCAGTGGAGTTGATTCTTGGGGCACACCAGTGGAGTTGATTCTTGGGGCCCATCATTGGAGCTGATGTCGGAGTCCAGTCGTGAAGTTGATTTCTGAGGGCCAATCTACAGGTACTGTACATGACTGCATATATTGCACATGATTCTGATACTCTGCCTCCTTTTTTCCCCTTTCTCCCAAAAAAATCAGCCCCATGCCTGGGGCTCACCATGACTGTTGCTTTGTGGGCCAATCTAAGGTTGTACCTATGCCACCCCTCACTGAGAGTCCCTCTCACCTCCATGATCATGAGTGTGTCCTCATAAATCCGCTCTTGGTCTCAGAATAAAACTGATCTATCATTGATGATAGCTGTATAGAGACCATTCACACTGGTGAATTATCTTTTCTACAAGTCGCGCCATGGCACACCTGCTGAGCTGTGGACCTGTTCATGTACCTTCCTGTGCTGTTGGGAGATGTCCTCAACATTCTCCTGTCCCTTGGAGCATTTTCCTCAACATAACATTAGGGTTTTCCCACCAACACCACTTCCAGACCAACGTAATGTTAAGATTTCCCCACCAATGTCACCTCAAGTCCAAGATAACATTAGGATTTCCCCACCAATATCACTTCCTGTCCAACTTCGCATCAGGGTTTTTCCACCAATGTCACCTCTAGTCTAACGTAACATAACTGTCCCCACCAATGTCACTTCTAGTCAATGTAACATAACTTTCCCTAAAAAACGTCACTTCCGATATAACGTAACCTTCGTATTTCCCCACCAACATCACTTCTGGTTCAACATAATATTAGGATTTTTACACCAATGTCACTTCTGGTTCAACGGAATACGGGGTTAGGAAAAAACCCGCCCGGCCCACTCGAGGGTCGAGGGCCCCCTGATTGGGGGTTGTGACAAGGTCACCCAGATACTGTTTCACATTTAAACACCTGTCCACACAGGCAAAGGAAAGCCCTAGGGGTGCGAGGGAACCCTTATTCCACAACCCCCTGAAGGCGGGGTGGTGGGTCAGCCCAATAAATACCCCCACCCTCCGTTTGGTTATAAGACCGGTCAGTTAAAGGATTACAAAAACCCCAGGAACCAGCCTTGGGGTAGCTATATTTTAAAGGCCGAGTATAAGGTGGGGGAGATCGATTATCAAGACATCAGACTAGCTCAGATTAAAGTTTATAGATTTAATTCGCCTTGGAAGGCGCACTAGACAAACAATATGTACATAGGGACAATACTATACAGATATTGGTCAGAGGTGCAAATATGGGTCTGGTTACAAACAAAGGCAGTAAGATGTATCTGTTACCTTGCATTGGCTTGGTGCTGGGCTTGCTTTTGTGTGGGTGCTCCTGGAATGCTTGTGTCAGGTACCTCCCCCCTCCCCCCACTCCAAAGAACAACAATAGGCATACCTGGACTTCGGCTTTTAACAGTAATGGGACAGCCCACGTCGCAGCCCCCTACACTCACACTCACACTCCTGGGACGTTACAAACCCTCCCTCTCACCCCAGCCATTTTTTGACTGAAACATAAAATGCGCCATACTGCGACAGGGCCTTGGCACAGAACTGAACCAGTGTTACCATCGGAACCAGATGTGCCTAAGCTATGACCTGGTACCACACATTCCCATCCTATTTGGTTTCTAAGGCCAGCTTTGTTTCTCTCTTGTCCTGCATCCTATGAACATGGGAGTGGCAGCTATACGCATGGGGAGTTTCATATTTTAAAATATGAAACCATTGTATATCTCAGCTACATGATTCATTCATAAATCTTTATGAAATATCAGTACCTAATTTATGGCTTCCTATGGAAGGGCATATGACATCCATCTGAGTGACTTGAGTTATGAGTTCTGTGGGGGGGGGGGGGGGGTTGGCTTTTCATTTTTAAGTAAATTTTCCACAAATGGGGTTTAACACACCAACATCACCTCCAGTCCAATAGGGTTTCATCACTAACGTCACTATCGGCCAACATAAGGAAGTGGAAATTCTCATGTCTATAGGTTTTTCTAGATTCCACAGCCGTTATTTTGAGATATTGTTTTAATTTCTAAAGGTGCCATAGATATAAAGATATATTTTAATATTTAGTATCTTAAAGGTCCAGATAAAAAAATGGAGATATAATATGGGGTTTTACATCTCGATAAAGATATGTTCTTCAGCCTCGCTATTAGAAGGTTGCGATGGGCTAACTGCCAACTCAAATGACATTGCAGAAATATTAAGTTAGAAGCTTTATGAAAGTCCACGTCAAAGATAGAGAAAAAGCAAATTATAATGGCAACTAGCCAGGTAGTCAGGATTGAATATGTAAAAGAGAGGATTGAGATTGTAACCAATTACAGTGAGATTTGAAGTGTATCGACCAAGTGAACGGTGAATGTCCACCAATTGGCTAAAGTCTATGAACCAATCAAACTGATACTTTACTTATGTAACTTTCTCTAGAGGATATATAATAAACCATAAACCCAACCCTCATTGGAGTCGGTTGGGGTCTGCTCGCTGACTCTGTCTGTGGCACCTTTTATTCTCCATCAAGGACACTTCACTGGCTACATGAGAATCTGATAACCGGTTGGTATTTAGGCTTGCCATGACAGTAACATTCTGGTCACTTCCAGATCAATGTAATATTGGGATTTCCCCATCAACATCACTTGTGGTCCAACATAATATTGGGGTTAACCCATCAACATCACTTCTGGTCCAACAGAATATTGGGGGTAACCCATCAACATCACTTCTGGTCCAACAGAATATTGGGGTTAACCCATCAACATCACTTCTGGTCCAAAAATATTGGGGTTTTTCCCATAACATCACTTCTGGTCCAACATAATATTGGGGTTAACCCATCAACATCACTTCTGGTCCAACAGAATATTGGGGGTAACCCATCAACATCACTTCTGGTCCAACATAATATTGGGGTTAACCCATCAACATCACTTCTGGTCCAACATAATATTGGGGTTAACCCATTCATATCACTTCTGGTCCAACAGAATATTGGGGTTAACCCATCAACATCACTTCTGGTCCAACAGAATATTGGGGTTAACCCATCAACATCACTTCTGGTCCAACAGAATATTGGGGTTAACCCATCAAATATTCTGGGGCCAACAGAATATTGGGGTTAACCCATCAACATCACTTCTGGTCCAACAGAATATTGGGGTTAACCCATTCACATCACTTCTGGTCCAACAGAATATTGGGGTTAACCCATCCGTATCACTTCTGGTCCAACGTAACACTAGGGTTTCCATCATCATACTATAAGTGATGTAGGTCACTACCGAACCGGCAGCACTGCAGATCAGTAAGCAAACCTTTGCAAACCAGTAAAAATTCCCAATCCCAACTTTGGGTCAGGGTTTTGGTTGGGATTTGGATGCTCTGAAACCAAATTTTTTCACAAGTTTGGTCGAACTAGTGCATAACCGAACAAGCAAATGCTTAAGTAATATTACTAAGGAACATTCTGTAGTCTCTGGGATGAGGCACACCGGTCTGAAGTCTTATATTTCTGACAGGTGGAGACACCAACGGGATCAAAAATTTTGTCTTTTCCCAAAAAGGTGGGAAATGACCTGGCTAGTTTAATTCAATGTGGTGTTTAGGCCCCGTTTCCCCGGTTTTTCCCGACGGATTTGTGGCCGTATTGACGCACAAATTCCCCCGTGAATAAGGGCGGGGGGGGGGGGGGGGAGGCGGCGGGGGCGCCGCCCCGGCCCTATAGGACAATGCTTGTTTACGGCGGTACGGCCGTAAATAATGTGCATGTCATTTTTTCCCCCCGCGGCGGATTTGCCGAGCGGGGGGAGCGACGGGAAACCCCTGTTCTCTATGAGAGCAGTGGGTTATCGTAATTATCCGACGGATTTGGGGCTTTTATTGAAGCGCATATCCGGCGCGGAATACGGCGCCAATCCATAGGCAAATAAGCCATGTGAACGGGGCCTTACTGTTCTTCCTTCATGTATTCAATGGACGGGTTTCAAAACATTAGGCTACTGCACATTGAAAGTTGGAGTCCCAAGTTTTAGAGCTTCCAAAAAGAAGAATATTTCCACCCAAATACATTTTTTTTTAAATTTAAGCAAAAGGTCATGACCATGATGTCTTGAAGGGGTTGTCTCACCATGTTGTTTCACTAAGCTAAAAGCAGCTTTAGATTCATTCTTTAAGTCTCTTCCTGGTCAGGCTGTGGGTGGTTCTGTAGCAGTAAATTTGTATACAGTCTTTAATTTCATGTATGAGAGCTTCTCTATAAGCTCTGAAGCTTTCTGCTCTAAAGTAAACAAAAGCAATCAGTCTCCTTAGTTTGTTAGAGATAACACACTGTGTTCTGAAGCTGCCGGTGTCTTGTGTGCCGACCTGTGGTGACGTGACGTCGCTCCCTGCTCTCAGATAAAAAAAAGAGCAGAGTGAGAAGGGGAGAGAGGATGGTAACCAGAGAAATCTGAGTGCACTCAGAGCAGATAAAATCTCTCTAATCTAAGAATTATAATAAAATGTGACACCGATGTGTAGAAAACACAGGAGATGGTGACATCTCACCTCTCCCCCATCCTGAACAATAACCTCTTCCCAGGTCGCAGGCTGCCCCCCTCGCTATTGGTCAGATCCTATGGTTCATTTTTGCTGCAGTAAACAGGTTTGAATGTGTTAAAAAAAAGCTCAAGCAGATGGTGCCCCCATTAAGTGAAAGGCAAGAATATATATATATAATCAATATCTGGTTTTAAGAAGCAGAAATACGTTTCTGATTCATCACCCAACAGTTGCTAATCTCAGCCTTGTAATTTTAATTTTTTTCAAGCATAAATTTGGTGTCAGAATCTGATCCCCTTAGCGTAAGGTTTTACTGCTTTTTATTATAGGATCAGTCCTGTTTATGACACTTAAAGGGGTCATCTAACTACAGGGATCACTGTTTTTTTTTGTTAAATTTTGCAAAAAAAAATTTCCTTTGCGTTGTGTCCTTTTAACCTAGTATACTATTCCTAGATACCCCCTCTTGTATGGGCTGCATCAGCCCCTTTTGGTCCTTAGCTACAGCCCTTGTGACTTTTGATAGGCTGTCAGCACTGGTCACTATAGCTACAGACCTGTTATATCTCTCCTGATAGGCTGCCAGCACAGGTAATTGCTACAGACCTGGGATCTCTTTCCCTGATAGGCTGCCGCGTTTGGTTCCTATAGTACGACCTGTGTGATTTCCCCTGATAGCTGTTTGCACTGGTCATATGCTAAAACCTGTTGTTCTCCCCTGATAGGCTGTCGACGGGTTTCATAAAAGTACAGACCTGTGTGATCCTTGATAGGCGCGCATGGTCACTATGCTACAGACCTGTTGATCTCTCTGTAGGCTTCGAAATGGTCACTATAGCTACAGACCTGTTATATCTTCCTATGGCTGTCAGCTTGGTCACTATGCTACGACGTGTTCAATCTTTCCTGTAGGTGCCAGCGGGGTTTCACTATAGCTACAACCTGTTTATCTCTCCTGTTTGGCTGTCAGCACTGGTCATATGCTAAAGAATGTTCAATTTTCCTGATTGCCCCCAAAATTTAGTGAAATGGTATTTTACAACGGTATGTTTCCCGTAATAAAACATATAAATTTTTTTTCAAATCTTATTAAAAAATTTGAATGTCCAGTGGTAAACGTTTCCACATTCACTTTATTATTGTTTTATAAATTTAAATCATTACCTGGTGGTTCATTGAAGTTTCTCCTTTACTTTGCTAGTCGCATGGGAGATTCCGGGTCCTGAGTGGACTTGTGCCCGGTCTGTGCTTGGGGCCCTTCCCCTCAAAAACCTCACCTTAAACAGCGCTATTTCTCGGACGTTTCGAGAGCTAACGCCTTCTTTGTCAAGTAGAGGAAAACCATGGATACATACTTATATTGAAATTTTTTTGTTTTTCCAATGTCATTCATTATCTTAAAAACAATAATGATAAAACAAGCGGATGCATCATTTTATAACGGCCATATAACACTAGATGAGGATCCCAAAAGGAACAAACAGGAATAATACAAAAAATTTTTTTGATAGAGGGTGTTTGAGATGGCACTAAGAAAAATAGGGGATAAAATAAAAAAAATTTAACTAGGGAGGAAGCAAAAAATAAAATCCCCTAGATTTATATCCAGGGGGAAAAGTGTAGGTAATGTCCTCATTAGGTCAGACCTACAACAAAAACAAAAAAAAGAAAACAAACACTAATGGGAAACACAAAGGAAAGGACATATGGTTGTCTTGCGTGCCAAAATTTTGAAATCAAAAATAAAAGGTGATAAAATATCCCCCATCCAATAAAAGGGGTCCCTATATTTAAAAAAAAAAAAATTCAGTGCAATTCCCAAATGTCATAATATGCTAAAATGCCCTTGCGGGAAAGCATTATTGGAAAAACAACAAGCCCGGGAAGAGTGAAAATTTAATGACCATAGATCACAGATAAAATTGTTCAGAATAGAATGGAAAAAAAAGGTAATAAAGAAAAAAAGCGTAGAAAAATAAAAAAAAATTGGTGAAAAACATCGGGGGCCCAGACATTTTTATAATCTGGCCCAAAATGTAGGGGGATCTGAAAATGGGTATTCTAAAAAAAAGAGAAGCAAGTGAAAACATATTTTAAAAAAAATTGTTACAAAGAGCGGCTTTTTGGATCCAAAAAATGCAAAACACTGCCCTAAGGGCCCGAAATGAAGAGTGCAATTGGAACGTCTATACCTAAATTTTTAGTTCTGAACAAATCGCTGTATGTGAAGTAAAAAAAGATGCTACAATAGGAAACGGCATATAATGAATAAAAAAGATAAATTGTTATATGGCCGTCAACTGATGCATAGCTTGTTTTTATTATTTTGTTTTTAAGTAAGAATGTACATTGGGACACACTGGAATCATATTAAGTGTGTATCCTTGGTTCCCTCATGCTTGACAAAGAGGGGTTTGTAGTCTCGAAAGTGCGAGACGTAGCGCGTTTGGAGGTGAGGTGTTGAGGAAGGCTCCACGACAGAAGCGGGATGAAACAAGTCCACCCCCGGCGGAATTCCCATGGATCCCCAAAGTAAAGGAGATTTTAAATGAACCACAGGTGAATGATAAATGATAAAAACAATATATAGAAGTGAAGTGTGGAATTGTTTTCACTGGAAAATTTAATTTTTATGTTAGATTTGAATAAAAATTTATATGTTTTATTACGGAAGATAACGTTTTAAAAACCCCGCCCCAAAATTTCATTTTTCTCCCACGAATTTGTGTTTCATTAATAAAAGGTGCATTGCATGATGAGTTATATAACCAATTTTCCCCGTAAGCTGCCAGCCTGGTTGCTATAGCTCGACCTTTCAATCTTCCTGAAAGGCTGCCAGCCTGGTCACTGTAACGATCTGAGTTGTAGATCCATGGGCCCCACAAGAGATGGGGGAAAAACCCACACCCGGTGATCGGGGGTCTAAGTGGGTCCCCGGTTTTCACCAGAGCCCCCCGCAAAGGGGTGGATTGCTGCGGGGGGTTTTCCACCAGGTCGCTACCCCGTGTTAACTTGTTTCAGTGGTAGCCAAGGAAAGGGGCGGGGGGAATCGGCAGGCAAACTCGTGTCGGGGTCAGGCCGGGAAGGTCAGGGAAAGGGAGGAAGGTTCGTTTTGGTCGGGAAAGTAAGCCGGAGGGGATGGTACAACAGGATAGCAACCGGAACGTAGAAGGGCTTCCTCGAAGGTAGACGCTATGGAAAAAAAACGGCGAGGGCCCCGGAAGAGGTGGAGGTTAATATAGGGGCAGCGGCAGGTGTTTTTAATTGGGGGGGGCGCTGGCCCCTTTAAAATCTGAAGAGGCCGGGGGCAGTAAAGACAGGACCGGGGAGGGAGGGGGCTTTTGGGGGGGGGTCCTCACGGGACGCGGGTACCCCACCCGGCGCGGGTGCTTACCGGGCAGGGGGCCGAGCCCGGCCCCTCCTGTGCCCTCGTAACAGTACCCCCCCCCTTTTTGGTCTCCCCCTTTTTTTTCCCTGAAAAATCTCTGGAGTAACCCTCGGTCCAAAATCTTTCCCCCGGGAAACCCCAACCCCCTTCCAATCAATCAAAAAGTAACGTTTCCTTTAACCTCTTCATAGTAGAATCTGCTTCACAGAAAGCGGGTCCGATGGTATCGGCCACAGGGGGCAGGAGGAGACACCCTCCGGACGTATCTGTTAAGATAACTGCTTTTGGGAGGGGAAAAATGGAAGGAGTTCGAAATACGCATCGAGGGGGGGGAGCCGGAGCTTGTAGGCCCCCAAAAGGGTTTATTTTCTTGAATTCAAAAAGGGCCAAGGAAAAACGGGGAACCCAGTTTTGTAGGAAGGGTCCTCAGGGGACATATTTGGAGGACAACCCGCCTTATCCCCACCCGGGGGGAATGTGGGCGAGACCTCTGTGTTTATCTGCCTAAAAGCTTCTTTTTTGAGGGGGGAGGCCGAAAAACAAGGATTGCGCATGTTGTTCCAAAAAAGCTTCAGATACTGGGGCTACAGCAGGGCGCCGAGATGATGCAGTGGGGGGGTGGGCCGGGGTTAGACCATAAAAGAAAAAACGGGGAAAAGGGCCCAATAGAATCAGAGTCAAAAGGGAAATTTTGGGGGAAAATTCGGCCCAGAGTAACAAGCCCAATTTTTCCTCTGGGCAGACAAATTGGCTAGGAATTTTCCAGGATTTGGTTTTTTCTTTTTTACCTGCCCCCTTCGACCTGCGGATGGTTTAAACGGAGGAAAAGTCCCAAATCACTTTTTAAATTGGGAACAGAGATCCCGCCCCGGAAACGGGAGACAAATTGAAACTCCGTGTCGGATAAATGCTCTGAGTCGCGGCAGTGGGGGAGCGGTTTTTTTTACGAAATCTTTTTCAGGGCCGGGTAGTTGAAAAGGGTGAAGTGAAAACATCTTTTTTTTCCACAAAGAAGAAGGTGCTTTTGGGGCCCTTGAAGAGGAACTTGGGATGAAGCCTTTTTAGGTTCTCCCGAAAAGTAGTCAGAATGGCCTTGGTCTCGGGGACCGACAGCGGGTTTTGGACTCTGCCCAGGCGGGGGGGGTTTCCGGAACAGGTCGGTGGAAGTGTTTTGGGGGGGTAAGGTGGGAAGGATTCAGCTGTTTTTTCAGAGGGAACAAAAACGGTGAAGTCTTGGGACTTGCAGGCAGCCCAGGCAAGGTTCAAGGGCGTAGGCGAAAAAAGTGGGAAGCACCCGGGGGAGGTGCAGCAAGACACGATGCCGGCAGTTCTGCCCCCCAAAGTGTTCCTTCACCCCTTTCCAGTCTAAGACAGGGGGGTGTAGCATTGGGAGCCAGGGGTAATCCTAAAAGGATAGCAGACGAGGCGGTGTTAGTGGGAAACACGATCCTCTCCCGTGAAATGCCCCTACCCCGCATAGTAACGGGGTCCGTGCGGTATTGGATGGTGTCGCGCAGAAAACCCCCCCACTACAGAAGAAATCACCCGAGGCTTAACAGGTGCATAGTGGGAAGGGATAGCTTCGACACCCGGGCAGCATCCATAAAATTTCCCGCAGAAACCGGAATCCAAGAATGCAGTGCTTGAAACCTTTCTCCAGAACCTAGAAAATGATCTGTTTCCGGCATGGTTGAGTGGAGAGGGACAGTTCAACCCGGGGGGCCTCTCCCAGTGCCCTAGGGGTGCGTGTTTCCTGGGCGGGGGGTAGCGGACGTCCCCTCAGGAAGTGTTCTGGACTAGCACAGTAGAGGCATAGATGCTCGGTTTTTCGGCGTTGGGCCTTTGTACAGAGAGTAGAGACGGTCGACCCGCAGGAGCTCCTCGCTGGATGCTGAGGCGTTGGTATAGGAGGCTTTGGAATACCCGGGCCAAGTGTGGGGAAAACGACGAGGGGAGCAGAGTCACGTTCTTTGGGGAGCTCCTCTTCCCTCTCGGAGAAGCGCCCCACAATCCCGTGGCCAGGTGGATAACTCAGACGGGAAGCCGGAAGATCCCCTTTGGGGAAAGCATCCTTGACTAGCTTAGAGGGCCTTTTTTGAAAGTGGCGCAGGGGGGCGGCCCCATTCCAGGTTTTTCAGTTCCCGGGCCCAAAGGGGGAATTGGAGGCTAGTCACCAACCCAGGATCTCCCTGTGTAGGTTTTAGAAATGCGGTTCCGCAGATGAAAACCCTGCCCGGGTTTCCCCAAAAACGCAAAACGAAACTCCTTGAAAAAAAAGGCCCCGCAGGTCGCCCAAACCCGCGGATCACCCCTATCCAGAGGGGGGTTGCCCTTTTCCAGAGCCTTCCCCAGAGCAGGTCCGAGAACGAACGCCCCCTTTGCGGCGTTGGCGGAAACTATTCGGCCATCGGTTTTTCCCTTTTCATAGAACACTGCGTAATAAACCCCCTGCATAGTTTTGGGTCACTCTCAAACTTTGAGGGAAGCGATAGCCGGAGCTTGGGCCCCAAGGCGGCGAGGGCGACGGCAGGTGCAGGGACGGGCGGAGATGGTGGCGGGGACTGCCGTTGAGAGGCGACGAGCTGTTGCATCATGGAGGTCAGCTGATCCAACTGGCTGTGCCTGCTGCGTCAGCTGCTGGGATTGCTGGGCAACGATGGACGTCAGATCCTCCAGACTGGGTAACGGAACCTTGGCGGGATCCATGGCCGATTCCAACTGTAACGATCCTGAGTTGTGGATCCACTGGGCCACCACAAGCGATGGCGGAAGCCACACCGGTGATCGGAGTCTAAGTGGGTCCCGGTTTTCACCAGAGCCCGCCGCAAAGCGGGATGGACTTGCTGCGGCGGGATTCCACCAGGTCGCTACCCTGATGTAACTTAATTGCGGTGGTAGCCGCGGACTCGCGCAGTACCGAATCGGCAGGCAAACTCGTAGTCAGGGTCAGGCTGGAAGGTCAGGACAGGCAGCGAAGGTTCGTGGTCGGAGAACGTAAGCCGGAGGGACTGGTACACAGGATAGAGAACCGGAACGTAGACAGGGCTTCCTCGCATAGGTCAGAGCGCTATGGAATCGGCGAGGGCCAGGAAGAGGTGGGGCATTAATATAGGGGCAGCGGCAGGTGTTTCCAATTATGGGCGCACTGGCCCTTTAAATTTGAGAGAGCCGGCCGCAGATACAGACAGGACCGGGGTCAGGTGAGGCCTGAGACTTGTGGGGACGGGTGCGCTCACGGGACGCGGCGCTACCCGCACCCCCGGGGGGCTGCGTTACCGGGAAAGAGTGTGCCCCCGAACCGGACCACGAGCTGCAGTCCCTCGTTAAAAGTACTATAGCTCAGACCTGTTCCTTCTCCTGATAGGCTGTCAGCGCTGTTGCTATAGCTAAGACCTGTTCAATTTCCTTAGGCTGTCAGCCTTTGGGCACTATAGCTACAGACCTGTTTTGATCTCTCCTGATAGGCTGCCAGTATGGTACTATAGCTCAGGACCGTGTGATTTTTCCTGATAGGCTGCCAGCCCCTGGCACTTAGCTACAGAC
Organism: Phyllomedusa bahiana; assembly: GCA_025379985.1. Lineage (NCBI taxonomy): Eukaryota > Metazoa > Chordata > Amphibia > Anura > Hylidae > Phyllomedusa > Phyllomedusa bahiana. Next base: position 29,428 of record JAODAL010035289.1, on the reverse strand, counting down.
CTGTTTGATTCTCCCATAGGCTGCCAGCATTGGTGTACGCGGCGCATACCCGCACCGTCAGCCTGGCTGCGATTACCGGGAAACGAGTGTGCCTACAGCCCGGACCACGAGCTGCAGCTCCACTCGTAACAGATACTATAGCTACAGACTTGTTCAATCTCTCCTGATAGCTGCCAGCGCTGGTTACTATAGCTACAGACCTGTTCCATCTCTCCTGATAGGCTGCCAGCACTGGTCACTATAGCTACAGACCTGTGTGATCTCTCTGATAGGCTGCCAGCACTGGTCACTAATAGCTACAGACCTGTGTAATCTCTCTGATAGGCTGCCAGCACTGGTCACTATAGCTACAGACCTGTGTGATCTCTCCTGATAGGCTGCCAGCACTGGTAGCTATAGCTAAAGACCTGTTACATATCTCATGATAGGCTGCCAGCACTTGTCACTATAGCTACAGACCTGTGATATCTCTCCTGATAGGCTGCCAGCACTGGTTGCTATAGCTACAGACCTGTGTGATCTCTCCTGATAGGCTGCCAGCACTGGTCACTATAGCTACAGACATGTGTGATCTCTCCTGATAGGCTGCCAGCACTGGTCACTATAGCTACAGACCTGTGTGATCTCTCCTGATAGGCTGCCAGCACTGGTCACTATAGCTACAGACCTGTGTGATCTCTCCTGATAGGCTGCCAGCACTGGTAGCTATAGCTCCAGACCTGTGTGATCTCTCCTGATAGGCTGCCAGCACTGGTCGCTATAGCTACAGACAATGTTCAATCTCTCCTGATAGGCTGTCTGCACTGGTTGCTATAGCTACAGACCTGGCTTCTACTGCAGCCTAGTAGAATCCAGTAAACACGTCCCTGAATTCAAAATGAATCCATGTAGTGAGACAAACCCTTTATCATATGCCCTGGGATGTATTACAGAGGCATCAGCGCAGCCGAAGTGGGAAGTCCAGTCCGAATTATCTTGTGATGTCACCAATACATAAGAAGATCCCGCTATCAGTGTTAAACATGTGACTATGTGTATTATGAACAGTGCTTGCAAAAGCTATAATTATATGGGTAATGTCCAAGAAAACTACTCTGCAGAAATCAGTAACCCAATAAAACATAACATTTAATGCATCAATTTAAAAAAATGCAATATTCATAGTAATGATATCCCTACATTTACAAACAACAACACTATCAAGGAGAGATTTTTCCCCTTTCAAAGCCACTCGTGCCTCTCACCCAACCAACCAGTAAGTTCTACACTGCACTGATGAGGGGAAAATACCCCGAAACAGCTGTATGTAGTTGAACTTAACTGGTTTGGCTCAAATCCCTTTCACATTGCTAGGCTCCAGTGAGCTACACGTGAACTGAGGATAGCTACATGCAATAGAGGGCGCTGTGGAGCTCCTCAGCTCTTTTCCCATAAGCATTTGCGTTATGCAAAACAGTCAGTGAGGTCTGAATGGCAAGTAAACCCTCACACCGACCAATTTATTGGTTCCTCTCCTCAAGGAGAGATTTTTCCCCTTTTGAAACAACAACACTATTAAATCTAGAAATATATCAGTAATGCACAATCACAGAAAAAATGTCAAAGGGCCAACTCACGATTTGATGACCAGAAGGTAGATCAGGTATAATGCAGTAACATCCATGTCCAGGTAATCTGATGATTTCTATCAATAGACATGCATCAGGGGGCAACTCCCGCTACTCATGAGGGTAAGAGAGCTGACACTGTCCCTATAACAACCCTACCTACCAGCGGGGTAATCACCCTGAAAAGAGCGGCCCCTGCTTTAAGGGGAGACCCTGAAATGAACTATGTTTAATAAACAAATGCAGTTGGATAGGAACCCCCAAATGGCAAAAAGTTATACAAACTCACCACCTTCCTCATTACCAACACATGGCAAAGAGCATGCTCACAATCCGGGCCGGGGCGACAAATGGGCAAAGGCAGGCGACCACCTAAGGCACCACGTCATTTCAGGTAGAAAAGGGGGTGGAAGGAGGCAAGGAGTGCGCTGAATTCTCCATTGGGGGTGAATATGAGTTATTTGTCTAGGGCCCCAGAATAACTTGTCCTAGTCCTGCTCACAACACTCTCTTATAGCGGTCAGTGAGACGACAACTGGGGCTCCTCTGATTTATGTAGCTGCAGAGAAGCAGTCAATGCTGCTAAAAGCAGCTGAGGACCGATGGCTGCCTTCATAACCATGCGAGGTAACTCACAACACTCTCCCATGGTATATGATATGATATGGTATAACATCATGTCTGAAGAAGGGAGCTAGTACTCTCGAAAGCTCACCATCAGATATACTCAGTTAGCCTGAAAAAGGTATCGCCTGATTTCTTCACTCTTCTACTACTCTCTATGGCTAACACGGTACAACATTATACTACTAACACTCACCCATAGCAGTCAGTACGAGACATTGTAGTGTCCAGGACGAGCACATTTCTGGAACTGCCATTGCATTAGCTCAGGGGAAATAGCTTATCCCACAATCATGCAAAGAGAATAGAACAGAGGTTTATAATCGGAAATAGGCTACAAATAACTCAATTAGTGAAAAATGAGATGGAAGGTTCCCATAAATCCTTAAATATGGATCATTAATAGGGTCACACTTCTGGTTTGGGTTCAAGTCAAATCTGACCCCAATTTTAGCAACTCAGCTTGGGTTGAAAATCTGTGACAATTAAACCTAATCCAAACTCCAGCCCAAAACCTACAGAACATCTGTGCAAAATCTCAGCTGATTGTTCAGATGACCCCCCAAACATTGCTCAGAGGTTAAGCAGATGTTCCCTAAACATTTCACATATGTTCTCCAGAGGTTCTACAAACATTGCACAGATGTTCCCTAGATGTTCCCTAAACATTGCACAAATGTTCCCCATGCATTGCACAGATGTTCCCCATGCATTGCACAGATGTTCCCTAGATGTTCCCTAAACATTGCACAGATGTTCCCTAAACATTTCACATATGTTCTCCAGAGGTTCTACAAACATTGCACAGAAGTTCCACAAACATTGCACAGATGTTCAGCAGATATTCCCCAAACATTACACAGATGTTCCCCAAACATTGCACAGATGTTCCCCAAACATTACACAGATGTTCCCTAGATGTTCCTCAAAATTTCACAGAGGTTCCCTAGATGTACTCCAGATGTTCCCCAAACATTACACAGATGTTCCATAGATGTTCCCCGAACATTGCACAGATGTTCCCCAAACATTACACAGATGTTCCCTAGATGTTCCTCAAACATTTCACAGATGTTCCCTAGATGTACTCCAGATGTTCCCCAAACATTACACAGATGTTCCCTAGATGTTCCCCAAACATTTCACAGATGTTCCCTAGATGTACCCCAGATGTTCCCCAAACATTGCACAGATGTTACCTAGATGTTCTCCATATATTACACAGATGTTTCCCAAACATTACACAGATGTTACCCAGATGTTCTCCATATATTACACAGATGTTCCCCAAACATTACACAGATGTTACCCAGATGTTCTCCATATATTACACAGATGTTCCTCATACATTGCACAGATGTTCCCTAGATGTTCCCCATACATTACACAGATGTTCCCTAGATGTGCCCCAAACATTGCACAGTGTAAATGTTTTATGTTTTCTTGTTATTTCTACAATGTCCACAGACGGGTGTTTTAAACTTTCAATATTTGAACTTTTTTTTTACTTTAACAATAAGTCTCCCCAGGGGACTTGCCTCATTTATACCAAAATGGTGGCAATTTGAGCCCACAAAAGACGAGCCCAAACTCAGGTGCATAGATGGGAAACCAAGCAAGTTATTGGTTGCAGAAACTGGGACTGCAGCGCAAAAATAAAAAATAGAGGACGTTGTGATTTATTTAAAAGTAGAAAAACATAAGGAAAACCCTACACATCGTATCCTCGGGATCGCACCGACCTGCAGAATATAGAAAACACAATCGCACCGACCTGCAAAATACAGAAAACACAATCACACCGACCTGCAAAATACAGAAAACACAATCGCACCGACCTGCAAAATATAGAAAACACAATCGCACCGACCTGCAAAATACAGAAAACACAATCGCACCGACCTGCAAAATATAGAAAACACAATCGCACCGACCTGCAAAATACAGAAAACACAATCGCACCGACCTGCAAAATTGGCACAATTATTCTTTATTTTTTTTACATTTAGAATTCTTGATGGGGTTTCCCAATACATTGTACACATTTAAAGCATTCACCATTAGAGAAGCTGGGCTTAACCTCCTTGTCGCTCTCCCTTCACCCACATTTTCCTCATCCTTGATTGAACTTGATGGACATGCGTCTTTTTTCAACCGTACTAACTGTGTAACTATGTACAGTGCAGGCAATTATCAGAGGCAATCACTGTGATCACTATCATCAGAGGCAATCACTGTGATCACTATGATCAGAGGAGGCAATCACTGTGATCACTATGATCAGATGCAATCACTGTGATCACTATCATCAGAGGCAATCACTGTGATCACTATCATCAGAGGCAATCACTGTGATCACTATGATCAGAGGAGGCAATCACTGTGATCATTATGATCAGAGGCAATCACTGTGATCACTATCATCAGAAACAATCACGGTGATCACTATGATCAGAGGAGATAATCACTGTGGTCACTATGATCAGAGGAGGCAATCACTGTGATCACTATGATCAGATGCAATCACTGTGATCACTATCATCAGAGGCAATCACTGTGATCACTATCATCAGTTACAATCTCGGTTTTCACTATGATCAGAGGAGGCAATCACTGTGATCGCTATGATCAGAGGAGGCAATCACTGTGATCTCTATCATCAGAGACCATCACTGTGATCGGTATGATCAGAGGAGATAATCACTGTGATCACTATGATCAGAGGAGGCAATCACTGTGATCACTATGATCAGAGGAGACAATTACTGTGATCACTATGATCAGAGGAGGAAATCAATGTGATCACTATGATCAGAGGAGGCAATCAATGTGATCACTATGATCAGATGCAATCACTGTGATCACTATGGTCAGAGACAGTGACTGTGATCACTATGATCAGAGGAGACAATCACTGTGATCACTATGATCAGAGACAATCACTGTGATCACTATAATCAGAGGAGGCAATCACTGTGATCACTATAATCAGAGGAGGCAATCACTGTGATCCCTATGATCAGAGGAGGCAATCACTGTGATCACTATGATCAGAGACAATCACTGTGATCACTATGATCAGAGACAATCACTGTGATCACTATGATCAGAGGCAATCACTGTGATCACTATGATTAGAGGAGGCAATCACTGTGATCACTATGATCAGAGACAATCACTGTGATCACTATGATCAGAGACAATCACTGTGATCACTATGATTAGAGGAGTCAATCACTGTGATCACTATGATCAGAGACAATTACTGTGATCACTATGATCAGAGACAATCACTGTGATCACTATGATCAGAGGAGTCAATCACTGTGATCACTATGATCAGAGGAGACAATCACTGTGATCATTATGACCAGAGACACAATCTGCACATGCTCCTCCAGCTTAAAAAAAATCCTGGACACATCAATTGTTTTTTACAGACCTTGCAAAAAAAATTCTCCAGTTTTAGAGACTGTCCTGGAATATGCAGATGGCCGGCGACCCCGCTCCGAAAAGTCCTATCTAACCATTGTGCTTCATTGGGATCCTGGGTTCAAATCTGACCAAGGGCCACATCTGCATTCATCCTCCCAAACTGCTAAACAGACATAAAGGCTATTGTGGGACTTAGACTGTGAGCCCCCATGAGGAGAGGGGCTGATGTGGAACCTGTGAGCCCCCATGAGGAGACGGGCTGATGTGGAACCTGTGAGCCCCCATGAGGAGAGGGGCTGATGTGGAACCTGTGAGCCCCCATGAGGAGACGGGCTGATGTGGAACCTGTGAGCCCCCATGAGGAGAGGGGCTGATGTGGAACCTGTGAGCCCCCATGAGGAGAGGGGCTGATGTGGAACCTGTGAGCCCCCATGAGGAGAGGGGCTGATGTGGAACCTGTGAGCCCCCATGAGGAGGGGCTGATGTGGAACCTGTGAGCCCCCATGAGGACAGGGGCTGATGTGGAACCTGTGAGCCCCCTGAGGAAGGGGCTGATGTGGAACCTTTTGAAAAGCCTGAGGAAAGTCCCCCTTAATGGGGAAAAATTACCCCCTGGGCGGGCTTTGGGGAAACCTTTCCCCCATAGATGTGTTTGATGGGGAAACCTGTGAGCCCGAAAGACTGCCTGATGTAAACCTGGGGACCCCCCATAAGGGGAAAGCTTCTCATACACTCAGCAGCGTTATTGGACGGGTAAACAAAGGCCGATTCTGGAGATCCTTCAACCCTCTGACTCCGCTGCTGACAGCGACGGCAGATTCATGTTTCCTTGTGCAGTCAGTGGCGTCAGCTTAATCCAAAACAGGGACTTTTCTTAAAGCACAAACAGGTTTCTTGGTGCCTAATATGTTTAGTGAAAGGATACAGACACCAGTGCCGGACTGGGGTGACTGGGATCCACCAGTGGAGCTGATTCTTGAGTTCCAACAGTGAAGTTGATTCTTGGGACACATCAGTGGAGTTGATTCTTGGGGTCACCAGTGGAGCTGATTCGTGAGGGCCCCCAGTGGAGGTGCGTCTTGGGGCCACCAGTGGAGCTGATTCTTGAGGCCCACCAGTGGCGCTGATTCTTGGGGCCCACCAGTGGAGTTGATTCTTGGGAGCCACCAGTGGAGATGATTCTTGGAGACCACCAGTGGAGATGATTCATGGGGCCACCAGTGGAGATGATTCACGGGGTCCACCAGTGGAGTTGATTCTTGGGACCCACCAGTGGAGATGATTCTTGGAGCCACCATTGGAATTGATCCTTGGGGCCCACCAGTGGAGTTGATCCTTGGAGCCCACCAGTGGAGTTGATTCAAGGGCCCACCAGTGAAGTTGATTCTGGGAGCCACCAGTGGAGTTGATTATTGGGCCCTCCAGTGGACATGATTCTTGGAGTCACCAGTGGAGTTAATCCTTGGGGCCCAGCAGTGGAGTTGATTCAAGGGCCCCCAGTGGAGATGATTCTGGGGCTCCACCAGTGGAGTTGATTCTTGGGGCCAGCAATAACGTTGATTCATGGGGCCGACTTTGGGGTTGATTCTTGGGTCCACTAGTGGAGTTGATTCTTGGGACCCACCAGTGGAGTTGATTCTTGGGACCCACCAGTGGAGATAATTCTTGGGGCCACCAGTGGAGTTGATTCTTGGGGCCACCAGTGGAGTTTATTCTTGGGCCCCACCAGGTGAGGTTATTCTTGGGGCCCCCAGGGGAGTTTATTCTTGGGGCCCTCCAGTGGAGCTAATCCTTGGGGCCCAGAAGTGGAGTTGATTCAAGGGCCCCCCAGTGGAGATGATTCCTGGGCCCCACCAGTAGATTTGATTCTTGGGGCCAGCAATAGAGTTGATTCATGGGGCCGACCGTGGGGTTGATTCTTGGGTCCACTAGTGGAGTTGATTCTTGGGACCCACCAGTGGAGCTGATTCTTGGGCCCACCACTGGAGTTGATTTTTGGGGCCACCAGTGGAGTTGAATCTTGGGCCCACCACTGGAGTTAATTCTTGGGGACCACCAGTGGAGATGATTCTTGGGGCCACCAGTGAAGTTGATCCTTGGGGCTCCCCAGTGGAGATGATTCTTGGGGCTCACCAGTGGAGTTATTTCTTGGGGCCCACCAGCGGAGATGATTCTTAGAGCGCACTGGTTGAGTTAATTCTTGAGGAACACTTCAATTTTTTGGGCCATATTCACAGCTCAATGGCTGGACAGCACTGTACCCAGTAGCTGGCATCTCTGGCCTACATGCTACCTGGGAAAAATTAACAGGTGCAGCTAATTGCTGAGCAGCAGCTCACACACCCCACTGCCAGGGGAACAAATAGATGATAAAAAACTGCAAATTAACTTAATACCTGTTCACACCAGAATGCAGTAAAGTCACAGTATAATGCATGGGGAGATTGCACAAATGCAAAAATAGCAATAAAACAACCACTCACATACCCTCAATGCATGAGGGAGGTGGTTGCCGCTACTACAATTGCATATAATAAGGCGATACAGAAGGGTGTCATAAATACAGATACGTGTGGTGCACCATGCTGGCTTACAACCTATTAGTGACACCCAAACTATTCGATTGGGCGGGCTGCCCAGCACTTTCTAGGTGTCCAACACAAAACACAGACACCCTCCGCTCCCCAGCACTGTTGGGCAGATAAAAAATATGACATACTGGAAAAATGTCAAATATGAGGTATTAGTTGGTACAGAGGCCCTGGTACGTAAGCTCGCAACCAGCGTCAACGGTCCTCATGTCTTACAAGTCCCTACACTAACAAATTACAGAAAAAACACATACAAAAATGGGACATTACTTACTCAAAAAAATAATTATTGGGGCCACCAGTGGAGTTGATTCTTGAGGTCACCAGTGGAGATGATTCTTGAGGCCTACCAGTGAAAATAATTCTTGAGGCCCACGAGGGGAGTTGACTCTTGGGGCCCACCAGTGAAGATGATTATTGGGGCACACCAGTGGAGTTGATTATTGGGGCCACCAATGGAGATGATTCTTGGGGCCTACCAGTGGAGTTGATTCTTGGGCCCACCAGTGGAGTTGATTCTTGGGGCCCACCTGTGAAGTTGATGCTTGAGGCTCACCACTGAAGTTGATTCTTGTGGCTCACCACTGGAATTGATTCTTGGGGACCACCAGTACAGATGATTCTTGGAGCCACCAGTGGAGTTGATCCTTGGGGCCCAGCAGTGGAGTTGATTCGAGGGTCCCCCAGTGGAGATGATTCTTGGGCCTCACCAGTGGAGTTGATTTTTGAGGCCAGCAATAGAGTTGATTTGTGGGGCCGACCATGGAGTTGAGTCTTGGGGCCCACTAGTGGAGTTGATTCTTAGGTCCACCAGTGGAGTTGATTCTTGGGGCCCAACAGTGGAGTTGATTCTTGGGGCCCACCAGTGAAGTTATTTCTTAGAGCCACCAGTGAAGATGATTGTTGTGCCCCACCAGTGGAGTTGATTATTGGAGTCCACCAGTAGAGTTTATTCTCTGGGCCCACCAGCAGAGTTGATTCTTGGGTCCACTAGTAGAGTTGATTCTTGGGTCCACCAGCAGAGTTGATTCTTGGGTCCACTAGTAGAGTTGATTCTTGGTTCCACCAGCAGAGTTGATTATTGGGGCCCACCAGCAGAGTTGATTCTTAGGGCCCACCAGTGGAGTCATGGGCAGTACTAGGGTCTTAAAACATCCAGGACCGGGGCCCTCTGTGCTACATTTTCCTCAGTAAGGCTGGGTTCACACAGTATTTTTCACGACACATCATGAGCTGCTGCATTTATTTTTAGAGATTAAAAAAAAGTATGTTTCGGTCACTAATTTCCCACAAATTTCCCACAGACTCTGTCCCTCACCTCAGCAGTACATTGTAAAATGAAAGTCAGCATAGACAAAATTGCCTTTTCAAAACCACTCATTTGTGTATAATAGTGTAATACCTCTTAACAATACGGTCACGAAATATGACACCTATACAGCAGCTACACCACTCGTATTACCATCATACTGTTACTAAAAAAAAATCCCACAATACCAAGACCATGAATCCCAATTCTACCACTAACTAAGGCCAATTAATACTGCCAGACCATGACCACATGCGAGCACCACATAGTGACTACCAGTGTACACAAGAGGACTGCAGATATATAGGTGATTATAGTGTAGATACAGTCAGTGACTCGCCGGTGACATCTTTTCTAATCGGAGGGGTGATCTTCCCCTTGTTTTTTCCTTTCGGCCCAGATCACCATGATGACTTCTCCCGGCCACGACTCGTCTCTGCAGAATTTACCACACACATCTCAGTATCCTCACTTTTCCAACACCTCCTTACCTGTTCCCCATTTCTGTACAAATTGTTTCTGTATTGTCATAATTGTTGTAGTGTTTATATCAAATAAGTATATAGGCTCCCCAGTAAATAGGTAGGCATATGGGCCCATTGGTCTGTAGGTAGATATATAGATCCCCTCCTTAGGTAGGTATCTGTATATAATGCCCCTCCTTAGGTAAGTAGCTGTATATGATGCCACTCCTTAGGTAGGTGGCTGTATGTAATACCTCTCAGTTAGGTAGCTGTATATAATGTCCCTCCTCAGGTAGCTGTATATAATGCCCCTCAGTTAGGTAGCTGTATATGATGCCCCTCCTTAGGTAGGTAGCTGTATATAATGTCACTCCTCAGGTAGCTGTATATAATGCCCCTCAGTTAGGTAGCTGTATATGATGCCCCTCCTTAGGTAAGTAGCTGTATATAATGCCCCTCCTTAGATAGGTAGCTGTATATATTGCCCCTCAGTTAGGTAGCTGTATATAATGCCCCTCAATTAGGTAGCACAACAGTAGCTTTCAACTATATGCATGTCCCAAGGATGCTCATATAGTTGAACAGGTCGACAATGACAGGTTCAGGGCAACAGCTGTTTTATCCGGGGCACAAGCCCCAGATAAAATGGTCTAGCTTCGCCCTTGATTGGGATTTATTCTTGAGTCCACTAGTGGATTAGATTCTGGAGGCCAAACAATGGAATTGATTCTTGCGGCTCAGCATTGAAGTTAATTCTTGGGAACCACCAGTGGATAGGATTCTTGGGCCCCACCAGTGACGTTGAGTCCTGGGGCCCAGCAGTAAAGTGAATTTGTGGGGCCCACCAGTAGAATTGATTCTTGGGATCCAGCAGTGGAGATGATTCTTGGGGCCCACCAGTGGAGTTGTTCTAGAGGACCACCAGCCAGTGGAGATTATTCTTGGGATCCACCAGTGCAGATGATTCTTGGGGCAATCACTGGAGTTGATTCTTGGGGCCCACCAGTGGAGTTAATTCTTGGGGCCCACCAGTGGAGGTGATTCTTGGGGGCCACCAGTGGAGTTGATTCTTGGGGCCACCAGTGGAGTTAATTCTTGGGGCCCAGCAGTGGAGTTGGTTCTTGGGGCCCACCAGTGGAGATGATTCTTGGGGCCACCAGTGGAGTTGATTCTTGGGGCCACCAGTGGAGTTAATTCTTGGGGCCCAGCAGTGGAGTTGGTTCTTGGGGCCACCAATGGAGTTGATTCTTGAGGCCACCAGTGGAGTTAATTCTTGGGGTCCACCAGTGGAGTTGGTTCTTGGGGCCACCAGTGGAGTTGATTCTTGGGGCCACCAGTGGAGTTGATTCTTGGGGCTCACTAGTGGAGATGATTCTTGGGGCCACCAGTGGAGATGATTACTGGGGCCACCAGTGGAGATTATTCTTGGGCCCACCAGTGGAGTTAATTCTTGGGCCCCACCAGTGGAGTTGGTTCTTGGGCCCACCAGTGGAGTTAATTCTTGGGGTCCACCAGTGAGAAAAACTTGGGCCCCGAGGGGGTTTAATTGGGCCCCACCAGGGGAAGGGTTTCTTGGGCCCCATGGTTTTGTTCTGGGCCCCAGGGGAGTTGATTTTTGGGGGCTCACAGTGGAAGATCTTGGGGCCCCCAGGGGAAGTTTACTGGGCCACCAGTGGAATGATTCTTGGGGCCCCCCTTGTAGCGTTTCTGGGCCCCGCAGTAAATTAAATTTTTGGGGCCCACCAGGGTTGATTCCTGGAGTCACTGAGGGCCCCGTACATGTCTGCACAAACTGCTCAAGACTCTGCTGCCTTCTGTCTCTCTTTCTCTGATTTTCTCCCTGTCATGCGCAGGTGTTCACGAAGTCTTGGGGCCCACCAGAGGTGTCCCCTACTCCCCGGGGGGGCAGTCTGAGCCTGGCGGACACCTTTCTATTCTATTGTTTTTGTTTGGTGAGTTCTATATTGAAACTTTCTAAATAGATTTCGTTGCACATTTCCTGTTATTTTGTTGCTGTGGATCTTATGCAATTCCTTCACCTCCCAACTGTCCTGCAGTCTCTTAACACACCGTAGTCCCCCCCTCCCCCCTCTGCTCTCCAAAACAATGAAATAAAATTGACCAAAAAAATTTCCAAGAAATTTAGCGATCAGCGAATTGCTTTTAATGAATTTGTTTAAAAACCCAGTCACCTCTCAAGTCTTGCAGCTTAAAAGGGAATTATACTTCATCATTTTTATGTGTTTTATTTTTCTTTCAGTTTCCAACTCTTCAAACCAGAGCGTTTCTCCCTCACAGCTGGGGGTTTCTTAACTAAGGGGGAGACACATCTCCCCCTTCACTGTTCATGCTCGCCCCGAGCATGTGGGCACCCCCCCTCCTGTCTGAGTCCCCCCCCATGTCACTGTGTTGTTCCTTCCTATGCAGACTTTTTTTGTAAAGCTTTTTACAACCCAGCCCTGCATTCATCTAGACATCTTCATGAACCAGAGCACGATCTCTCTCCCTCACAGCGGAAAGGTTTGTACAGTTTAACCGTCCTTTTTATGAACTCTCCAAGCACACAATCATCTCCCCTATCTTTCACGAACAGAATTAAGGGGACCGGGACAATTCTGCTGTTTTTCCCCGATTGTAAAGCAGTGCAGTGTTTGTGGAGCTGCTGGCTGTGCAATTTAAAATGTTGCCGGGCCCCCTTTTTCGATGAGAAGGCAGGAATGCGCGCCTCCCTGAATACACCGGGGCCAAACAATGAAAAAATTTGTAAGGTTCAGCCAATAGAAAGCAAGGAGGAGGGATCCGACCGACACTGGGGAACAGTGTTTACAGAAAACGAAGATAAGAGATCCCGTGAATACAAGACAGCTCTGGAAATGACATCCAATTGCAAAGTTGCTTGTTTTCACTGTCCCCTTATTCTAAAGACCATTTAATGTAATGAGAAAACCCCTTTAAATACGGAATAATGTCCATTCACTTGAGAATATGAAGAGGAGAAAAGCCTCTGTGCTTCTGTTTGTGTTTCGGGAGAACCCATAGCACACCAGGAGATTGTTTTCAGACTCTGTGTTTGCAATGTGAGTTTTTCTCAGTAAAGTATTGATTTTGACAAGAACAAATCTACACTTGTTACCAAATGCACAGTAAACCCCGGAGAGCAGACGGACCCTGGTGTCACCGCTGTGCACCGCGTCCTGCATTTGTTTTCTTGTGTAGGAACATTTGAGGAGCAGCAGGGTCTCAGTGCACCAGGCACGTTGTAATCACATTACAGTTGTCAGGTCAGACATGCGGAGCTCCGCAGGGGGTCCAACAGCAGAGCGTTACACATCTGGCATCTTTCAGACCATTGTGACGCGGGAGGACCAGGATGCTTAGTTGTCACTAAGTTGTAGAAAATCACTTCCATCACTTCCATTACATAAGGACCTGATGTTCTGGAGTTTAGTTCATACAAATTCTCGATGATCTACCTTATGATGTCATTTTATTTTTTATTTGGAGAAAAGTCTAAACAAAAGGAATATTGGAGTGAAGAGTATGAGCCACTGTTAGACGTCCAACCCTCCTCCCCCGGATGACTTATCCTCCTTCCAGAAACTTCTGTCTTTCTTTAGACTCCTCTGTTCTTCTTAGGACAACCTCATATTTAAGTCACATGGCTGGACCATTGTAAATCTAGCACTTCTCCCCCGTTGTCTCCCCCCAGGCACCCTAATAGATTGTAAGCTCTTGAGAGCAGGGCCCTCACAGCTTGTGTCTCATCTGTAAGTAGCTTTTCATTGTGCAATCTATGTCTTTTGTCTGTACCTACACCCTCCAAATTGTCATGGGGGCTGGCGCAGGTGCCGCGGCCGCCCGCGACCATCCCCCTGCTGCCCAGGTCCTGATGCCTGCTCACTTACCCATCCATGCGCCTGTGCACGCTGCTCCTGCTTGTCCCGGCCGCCGCGTGCGTACCCGCTGCTTAGGGCGTGCGCGCGACGACTGGTCTGGATTTAAAGGGCCAGCACGCCGGTAATTGCCGGCCACTGGTCCTATATATGGTACACGCCCCCTGCACTCTCTGCCAGATTGTTGGTGTGCGTTAGTTTGAGAGAGTTTTGGAGTTCTGTATTGATTACACGTGTACCAGTCCGCCTGCTTACGTTACCTGACCTTGCCTGTTTGCCCGCCTGCCCTGACCGTCCCGCCCTCTCTGACCACGAACCTCTGCCGCCTGCCCCGACCTTCTGCCTGTCCCCGACTACGTCCTGGATTACGTTTCGTACCACCTTTCCCCGGCCGCCATCGCAAAAGTCAAAGTCAGGGTAACGACCTGGTAGCCCCCACGCCGCAGCAATCCATCCCGCTTTTCGGCGGGCTCTGGGAAAACCGGGGCTACTTAGACTCCGCTCCCTGGCGTGGCTTACACCTTCGCTTGCGGTGGTCCAGAGGGTCCACCGAACCATTACACAAATTGTAAAGTGCTGCGGAATATGTTGGCGTTATATAAATAAAGATTATCTGTCCCTCACCAAACCCCTCTTTCCCCTTCAGAATCCTCTGTCCTCTCCAAATGCCTCTATCGCCTCTGTCCTTTCCAGTTTCCTCTGTCTCCTCCAGACCCCTCTGTCCCTTTCAGACTCTTCTGTCCCGACAAGACTTCTCTGTCCACCTCTAGACTCCTCTGTCCTCCTCCAGACTCCCCTGTCCACCTCTCTACTCTTGGTCCCTCCAAACACCTCTATCTCCTCCAGATTTCTCTGCCCCTAGTCCTCATTCTATTTCTCAGATCTCTGCCCCTTAGACTTTCCGTCCTTTTCCAGATACTTCCTTCTGACTAGAACCAATTCGATTGGTCAAATCCCAGAAATCTTTTCTCCCTTTCATCTGCTGTGGAGTCAGATTGAGAGTCAGGACTCCCCCGTATACCAGTTTGCTGGCCTTCCCCTCACCTGTGTACACACCCTGCGGCACTAAATCTAAGGACTTGGGCTCTCAGTCTGCTTGTCCAAGGGGGGGGGGTTTTTTTTTTTTTTCCGGGGGCTACAGAAGTGCTTGAGACTTCCTGAGAGAACGTCTTGAAGGAACAGTCTCTTACATTTCCTCTTGATGTCTTTTTCAAATGCTGTTTTATTCAACTGAAATCTCAGTGACTCCTTGAGGTCCCATCTTTCTATTTCAAGGGGTTTTCCTACAATTAAATACTCCCTTTTACTGGTAGATGATGCAAAACAAATGTTTTGAATTGCAATTATGTAAAAAGAATTTCCGGTGCCTAGACATCAGCGGTTACCTGCTTTTTTCTAGCAGCCCCTGTGTTATGCTGATTACCCGTGATTGATAGTGCGTTCACATGCTGGTGGTACAACGCATGCCTCAGTATGCGTGTATACCACTTCCCTGAGGAGAAGAGATCTCTTTACGGCAGCCCTGGACACAAGGTGCATGTGTCAGCAGGGGCCACAGGATTAGACACAGTGACATGTTTTACTAACTAACGAACTAAAAAGTTACATTTTGCAAGAATCATCAGAGAATTGTTACACTTTTTATACGAGTGATTCATGATTATTCTAGAAGTGTAAACTTTCATCAGTTCATCCTGTGACTCAGAACGAACGTCCAGGAGGGTTTACATTATGTACTGATACAATAGACTCAATATATAATACAAACAATACAATACTATTGTACTATATTTAATACAAGCTTATTAAACACTGGACTGATTTAAAGAGAAATGCACGGACAGAGTGGTGTCTGCAGGGAGTCGATTACATGTAAAATGTTGATGTGTTTAATCAGTTTTATATCCTTTATGACTCTGTTACACTAAGAAGAACGTCACAATATAATCTGTTGTTTCATACAAGCCATAACTTACAGCAACGCACAGAAACATAGGTGCCCGGGACGCCCAGGAAACTCGGCCGCTCTGCTCCTCTATACCTAAACCACTGGAGGATAAAAACCATTGGTTATTGCTGCCCTATAGGGTTATATGATAGAGGAGAGGAGCTGAGCTCGGTGATATATAGGGTTTATATGATACAGGAGAGATGCTGTTGAGCTCTGTGATATATTGGGTTATACGACTAGTGAGCTCGAGCTCCTGTGATATATAGGGTTTTATGATAGAGGAAAGGAGCTGAGCTCTGGTGATATATTATATAGGTTATATGATAGAGGAGGAGAGATGCAGAGCTCTGTGAGTATATAGAGTTATATGGTGAGAGCTGTGCTCTGTGATTTCGAGCTCTGTGATTTATAAGGTTATATGAAGAGAGGAGCTGAGCTCTGTGATATATAGGGTTATATGATAGAGGGATAAGGAGCTGAGCTCTGTGTTTATAGGTTATATGACTAGAGGAGCTGAGCTCGGTATATATAGGGTTATATGATAGAGGGAGTGGAGCTACGGTGATATATAGGGATAATATGGATAGAGGTAGAAGGACGCTGAGCTCTGCTGATATATAGGGTTATATGATAGAGGAGAGGAGCTCGGCTCTGTGGATATGTGATATATAGGGGTTATATGATAGGAGGAGAGGATCTGAGCTCTTGATTTATAGGGTTATATGAATAGAGGAGCGAGCTCTGTGTGATATAAGGTTATATGATAGGGACTGAGCTCTGTGATATATAGGGTTATATGATAGACGGATAGAGCGATGAAGCTCTCTGTGATATATAGGGTTACATGTTAGAGGATTGAGACTCAGTAATATATAGGGTTAGATGATAGAGGAGATGAGCTCGGTGATATTTAGGGTTATAGAATAGTGGAGAGGAGCTGAGCTCTGTGATATATAGGGTTATATGATAGAGGAGAGGAGCTGAGCTCTGTGATATTAGGGTTTTATGATAGAGGAGAGAAGCTTGAGCTCTGTGTTATATAGTGTTATATGTTTGAGGAGTGGAGCTGAGTCTGTGATATAATTGGGTTATATGATAGAGGAGAGGAGCTGAGCTCTGTGATATATAGGGCTTATTGCCTCCTGCTCTCAGATAGTGCAGCATAAATGGTCGGACAGGTTTGCTTAAATAATAAATACACAGATACGTAGGAGGGGGTGTCTACGTTGGGTGGCAAGTCTCCTATAGTATGTCCGGGGTGGCACAGTGTAGTGTAGTGTAGTGTAGAGGAGCAACACGCCTTAGTACCGGGCAGGGCCGGGACAAGGCATTTTGTAGCCCTAGGCGAGTACACCCAATGGCGCCCCCCCCTCTCGCTTAGCAAAAAAATTCCCCCCCCACACAACACACTAATTCCTTCACCCCTGCGCCAGGTCCTGTCACTAATTTTTGCATATCCCACATAGCTCCGTCAATCTCCTCAGCAGTTCACTGCACATTGGAAATCGCCCTGACAAATTTGCATTTTCAAAATCGCTCCCCTCCGTATGCAGTGAAATACCCTTAATATAACAGTCACCGAATATCCCCCGATACATGGAGCAAATCTAACCAGACTTGTGATGGTGTCTCAAAAAACACTCCTACAAAACCCAAAACCTCCAAACTATTACTACATAAGGGATCAAATAATCCAGCACAGACCCTAGAGCGACCGCGAACCCCACACATGTGACTATACAGCTGTACACAGGCTTGCTGATTACATTATACCACCGCCGATTCAGGGCCATATCTTTTAGTGGTGATACTAGTTGTATGTAGACTCTGTAGAAATATAAGTGATTACAATGCAGTTACATTTAGTGACTCACCTGGTGACGTCTTTTCTGATCAGCGTCGTTCACTTTACCTTTTCTTCTCAATCTGGTTCACACCTTCTGCTGATTGCTCCCGGCCAATATCTCCGGTCCCTAGGAATTTGACAATAATATCTTAGATTCTCACATTTCCAAGTAATGTAACGCCTTAATTATAGGTATATAAGTCCCTTAGTCCAGACAGGTATAGATATATATGCCCTCTCAGTCAGGCAAGGAATATAGATATTGTCCTCCTTAGACAGGTAGGTATATAAAAATATAGGGTCATCAGGAAGGTTTATAGCTAGGGGCTCGGCACATATAATAGCTAGGGATTCAGGCAGGGCGTATGGGGGGCTCAGGCAGTTGTGTATGGGGGCTCAGGCAGGCGTATGGGGCCAGACAGGGGCAGGCGTATGGGCCACTGGCAGGCGTATGGGGGCTTGAGGCAGGGTATGGGGCCACAGGCAAGCGTTAATTGGGGGGCCACAGGGCAAGGTATGTACTATGGGGGCTCAGCGCAGGCATATTGGGGCCACAGGGCAGGCAGTACTCGGGGGCACCAGGAAGGCATAGGGGGCTAAGGCAGCATATAGGGCCTCAGGCAGCAAGTACGGGGGCTCAGGCAGGCATGTATAGGGCCACAGGCAGACCGTCATGGGGGCTCAGCAGGGCATATAGGGGCCACAGGCAGCCGTATGGCGGGCTTTCAGGTCAGGCGTTCGGGGCCCAACAGGCAGGCATATAGGCCAACAGTGGCCAGGCTTATAGGTGCTCAAGGCAGCCATATAGGGCCCGGCAGGCTTATAGGCACCAGGCAGGCATTAATAGGGGGCCGAACGCATTATGGGGGACGACGGGGGATATAGGGGGCCCACAGGCAGGCATTATAGCACTAAATATAGGGTCCACAGGCAGGCATTATAGGGGCCACAGGCGTATAGTAGGGGCCACAGGACAGGGCATTATAGGGGCCGAGGCAGGCTTTATGGGGGGGCCGCAGGCAGGCATTATGGGGGGCCACGGGTGGGTTTTGGGGGCCAAAAAGCAGGGTTTGGGGGCCACAGGCGGGAATAGGGGGGGCGACAGGCGGCACTTTTAAAAAAAAACCCAACTTTTATTCCCCAATTCCCGGCCGCCGCCCCTTCTTGTGTCCCCTTCACCCCACCTCCCCCGGGCAAGCTCCTGGGGGGGCCGCCCCGGCCTTTTACGCGCTATGCGCCCGGGGAAAAGGCAGCGTCGCGATGACATCACGTCTTTGTGCCCGCTGCCGGCGGGAGGGGGGGCACAGGGGCGGGGCGGGTCCTCACGATGCGGGGCCCCCGGGGCCCCCCCGCTGTTCCCCCGGGGCAGCTCACCGGGGATCCCGCCCCTCCGGGGAGGGGGGCCCGCCCACTGTCTGGGGGGCCCGGGGGACCCGCTCGCTCTTCCCTCCGCGAAGCGGTCCCCAGAGACCCCCGGGCGCTTAAAGGCCCCACGCAGCGGCCCTGGGGGCCCGGGCGAGGGTCGGGGCCCGGGACGGGGGCCCCCTTAGGGATGGGCTGAAAAGGCGCCCTAGGGGGGGTCCCTCCCTTTGGGCCCTCCCCCGGAACCCCCGGCCCTGGTCTCCGGGCACCCCTCCAAAAACCCGCCATTTTCCCCGCCCCCCACCCTGCCGGCCCCCAGGAAAAGGCCTTTGGGAAAACCGATTCAAGGCAGGCAGCCCCCTTTCTTTCCCAATTTCTCAGAGCACATTAAGTGTGAAAAGTTTCTTTAAAAACGGCAACTCAGCTAGGTTTACATATACAGTATATAATAAACAAACACACCAAATTTGAGAGTTTTTGGTATAAAAAATACATTTTATTTTATTTTAAAAAATCTAAAAACCAAAGTATTTTGTGCAAACAAAACAGTGTGTTCATTTAAAAAACCCAAAAAAAACACGGGGGGAAAATAACAGACCCACCAAGGAGGTAATTGGGTCCCTTTTGAAAAAAGAGGGTTATCAATTAACATGTGCAAAAAAAAGTAAATATTAATCCCCGATTTGAAAAAAATCAGAAAATAACCGGGGGCCCCCGCTCACCCCTTCCAAAATTTAGTATCATGCCAAATGGGGTTTAGAAAAGGGTCCCCAAAAGAATTTTTAAAAGCATGTTAATTCAACTCTTTCCAAAGGTGGGCCCGCTGTTCCTCCCGAACCAACCCCCGATTTCGCGTCATCAGTAACGGGTTTTTCCAGGGGGGTTTCACTTTAGAAACAAAGGGCCCCCCTTAAAATAAATTTTCAATACACCCAAACCCCAATCAGGAGGTTTTAGCCACCGGGGCAAAGCGCATCGTTCGGAGACGGCCCCCCCCCACCCTGCCCCACATCCGGCCCCACCCCCCCGCTAAAAGCGCATTTCGCGTAAGATTTACCCCGCACATACGCGCAGCGCGTTTGGACGCCCGGGGCGGTGGGGTGACAGAGCCATCCACCCCTGGCCCCCGCGCCCCCTCCCCTGGGAACCGCAGTTTCCCAAAAATAATTTCGCATACATGCCCTTGGTGTGAAACGGCCACCCACGGGCCCCAAAGGGGATGTCATATCGTTTTCCCACCTAGTGTATAGCGCAATACAATTAAAAAACAAGTAATTAAAAAAGCAAATTAAATTTTAAGGCACCGATAATCATGTGCGTAAGATTTCACAATATACAAACCCAAAATTTAAGGGGGTACATAAAGAACCCGCAACTGTTTCATATATAGTTTTATCCAGATGAAAGAAAGTCGGAAATTTTGGTTATGAAAAATGAGGCATTTATTGATCCACATAAAAAATAAATAGAAAAAAAAAATTTAAAAATTTTTTGAAAAGAAAAAAAAAACAATGAAAAAAAAATTTAAAAATTGACAATAAGAGGGTTTGAACAAAAGGAATTAGTAAAGTTAAGAGATAATACTATAAATTAAATTTTCTGGGATAACCCAAAAAAGAAAAAGAGAGGGGAACCCTTAATTTTTTTTTAAAAACCAATGTATATATAACAAAGGGGGAGGGGAAAGGGGGGGGAAAGGGGGGGGGGGGGAGGGGAAAAGGAAAAAAGGGGAAGAAAAGAAGGGGAGAGAAAAGGGGGGGGATGGGCAAACCCTTTCAGGGAAAGGGATCAAAGGGAAAAGGAGCAAAATTTTATTTCTCATTAAGCCCTCCTGGTGCCTGGGTTTTTTTGGTAGAGATCCCCTTTGTTTTCCCTCTGTCAAGCCCTCCCTACATTCCCCCTAATTCCCAAATGTACGACATCAAAGGGCCCAAAAAAAATTTTAAACGATTTTGGGTAAAATCCGTGATATTTTAAAAAAATGTCGAGGGAGGGTTTTTTCATTTTTAGAAAAGTCTTCACAGTGTTTACTGCCCCCAATGTCACGAAAATGTTCGCGAACCACAAATTTTTAATTTCCCGTGGGGTAATACCTATATAAATCTTCTACACGGGGAAATTTTGCCATATTTAATTTACGTTTTTTGTAGTTTCAAATTTAAAGAAAATGATTAGATATTTAAAAACCCCAGACCCCTCGGCATTTTTTTAAAAGTGTTTAGAACGATCATATTGGAGCATGCAACGCATTTTTCCACAAAGGGGGAAAAAACCCCCTTTTTTGGGGCCCGAGTGCTGAATGGGTTTTTGGGATTAGCCACCACGTTAAATGACTCTTTACCAATTGGTCCCCCAAGTTTGGAAACCCTCCGGGCCGTCAAACATTGGGTTTTTCTGATATTGCTTTGGCCAATATAGGGTCTGTTTTTAAATACAAACCCCCCTGTTTGTAAAATATTTTCCCCAGCAACTTGGGGCCATTGTTTGGGGATAGGTGGTAATGAATTCGTAACCCGTGAATTATCTCCTTTCTAGTGGGGAGACTGTAAAAAGTTGACCCCGGGGGTCTTTCTAGCCCCCGGGAAAATATGCCCTTTTTTTGTTTTCTATGGCTATACCCACGCTCACTGAAACGGGTGTTTTTTAAAAAAGGGAAAATTGAGCTTCAAAAATTAGAGTCAAGAGAGCAAAAGGCGCCGGGACCGCAAAAACTGGCCCGTGGGGGTTGGGTTTTTTGGGCGCTGGATTGTGGGAAAGATGTAGCGTGTATAATGAATTAACGGAAAAACTCTTACGATGCACAAAAACCGTTTTTATTAATTATTTTTATCCCTTGAATGGCAAAATCCAAAAAGTCAATTTGTTGGGGTTTTTCAGCTCTAAAAAGTTTAAATTTAAAAATTAATTTTTTCTTTGTCATTAAGGGTATGTTATAAAATCATAAGCTGAGGGCATTGTGCCGATGCCAAAAGAAAAATTTCGAAAAACCCTAAAAAAGCATTTTGCTATCCCATTTTAAACATGAAAAAAATTTGAGACTCTGGGGTACATTTCTTGATAAACATTTTTAAGTGCCACGAGGAAAGTCGGGGGAGCTTAAACATGTTCGATAAGAATGTAAACCGGGTCTCAAATTTTTTTTCAGTATGATGATGCTAAAGCTTCTTTAGGGATTCCTGTGTATTCCCCCTTTTTGAAAAAAAGTCCCCTGGCGGCGGTCTGTGGTGTAATGTATGATCATGTGGCCGAGCCCTCCCATGCACCCAGGTTTGCTACGTTTTTTCAGAAATTTTTTTTGGTGCAAAACTTTGTTATACTTGGTATCATTGTTTACCTTAAAAAAGGGAAGGGGTGCTTCCATTTGGGTTCTGTCCCGCCCACTTCACGGCTGTCATAAGAAGGGCAGCTTTGCGGTTGGGTTTTTTTTATTTTTTCCTGAAAAAGGGAGGTCGGTGCCCCTGAGAGGCCTGATTGGCTCGATTAGGGGTAAAGTAGGAAGGATGGGCCCGATTTGAACCATGTTGAAGTGGGGGACTTAAACATGTCTGATCAAGATTTTGTACCGGGAATCTAAAATTTTTTCGTGCATAGAAAAGCACATCATCTATGTAACGAAAAAAACATTGAACCTGAACCATTCCCCCTTTTTCATCATCCAGAAAGAACTGCTTTCCCAAAATACCCCAGGAACGGTTTGCGACGCAGGGGCGCAGCGCCCCCAGGGGTTTTCCCTTTTGGCACTGTAGGTAAAATTTTCCCAAAAAAACAAACACTTATGGTTAGAATAAATTTTAAACAAGTCTGGGATAAAATGAAAAGTCCCTTCCGGCCACCTTGCAGAAAACCCCCACAGCCCTAAACCATCTGAATGCGGATATTGGTATGAGGACTAACGTCCGTCTCCCAAAATATACCCCTGGTTCGACATTAAAAATCCCATCCCCCAAAGGACGCCCGGTGGTCATGGACATACGAGGCAGGATTTCCCAACCAGCGGTTTAAGATGTAGTAAATAATTTACAAGCGGGGATCGTAACCCTCCAATGCCGGCACAATCGGGGCGCCCGGGGGACTGATGGGATTTTTATGAATCTTCGGGGGGGGGTACGTTTGGAATTTTAGGATATCGTACAACAAAAAATATATACTTTTTTGGTTTTATCCCCTTTTATACTCCTGCAGATTATTTAAAAATCTGCCGAAAATTTTAATGGGATTATATGAAATTCTTTTATATGTTTGTTTGTCCGTAATTGGCGGTTAGCCCCCTTTTCTGTTTCACCATGGAAAACCCCACGTTCCCACCCCTTTCCCCTGGTTTAAATACAACATCCTTTTAAGGGTTGAATTTTTCCCAAAGCTTTCCTCTGAGCCCTGAAAAAGGTTATCTACTCCATATTTCCTAGAAAAGGGCTTCATTCACAAGAGACTAAATTCAAAAATTTTTCCCCTGTGGGAAACAAAGGGGGGAAAAAGGGGGGGAATGTGATGAAAGCACCCCCCTTGGGAAAGGTTTACATTACATCCTGTTCTATTTCGTTCTGGACCCTTTTCTCACTCCACTTGGCATGATCTATATTTGGAAGAGGTGAGCAGGGGCCCCGGTTACGTTCTGATGTTGTCAAATGGGGATTATATATTTACTATTTTGCACATTATAATATCTCTTGTTACATAGGGATCTACCTCCTTGGTGGGTCTGTTATTTTCCCCCGTGTTTCTTTGGTTTTTATGAACACACTGTATTGTTTTGACACATATTTTGGATTTTAGATTTGTTATATAATAAAATGTGATCTTTTATACCCAATACTCTCTTTTTGGGTGTAGTTTGTTTTAATTATATGCTTTAGGAGGGGGTAATATGTGGTGGCACTACAATTTCTGTATGCCCCAGTGCTATGGAAAAAGCGGTTGGAATTTTGAATTGATTACATATACAGTATATATAGAGTGTGCCTGTAATGTGTATACATTGTGTTCCTCAGTCGCAGCTTATCACATCACACTTGATATTTTTCAAAGACTTATCTGGTGAGATATGCTTGTACTTGAAGTTCCAAAGCAGCTGCTGAGGAACTACAAGTATCAGCATGCCTGCCACACCAGCCATTCTGAAAGATAAGTAAGTTTAAGTGCCACAAACACCTAAAATGTGCCTGAAATGATAATCTACCTTACACGGGGCCTATATACCTACCTATTGGGAGTCTACTTACCTAATAAATGGAGGACATACATTCCTACCTACTTAATAGGGGGCCATCTTTCTTCTGGAAACTTGTATACCTTCCTACCTAATGGGGGTCCTATATACCTACCCACCTACATAATGTTTTACCTTTATACCTACCTGCCTAATTGGGGTGTCCCTACATAAAAGAGGCTTCATCTCTCTGTCTATTTTGGAGTTGAGCCTACCTACCATATAGGTTTACAAGTCTTAAATATAGCTGGGTACACATAGCCATATTGGGATTCTCTTACTGTTAGAGAGGTAATTTTTTCCATTTGGAGGGCTATAGATGGGGAGTTTGTACAGAGCTAGGAATTGGTAGGAAAGTGCTGGAAAAGTGAAAAGTTTAAGATATTTGTGTGGTAAATTATGCGGGGACGTGTCGTGGCCGGAAGAAAATTCAATGGCGTTCTTAGTTGGATGGAGAAGAAAAGGGGAAGAAAGTAACTCCCATCAGGAAGGAGAACAACTCATGAGAGAATAGAACGACTCATGAGGGAAGAGAACAACTCTTCAGATAAGACATCTAATAAGAGTCCCTGGATGTGAGGGGATATTTTTCTTCTGTGTTGGATCAGTGCTGTATTCATTGTCATGTTTCTATAAGGCGGTATTGTAGGTTATATCAATGCTTGTAAAGCGGCAGTGTACACTTGTCCTTGATTGTACAAGTGATTGCACCCTTGTCCCTGACCCTGTGATTAGAGGGTTTCACTTTCCTTTCCTGCTTGTGTTTATAGTGTTTTTTATAATAGAAAGGGGTGAGGGTGTGAGCATGTGAAATTTGGAAGTGGATATTGGATATGGGCAGGTGGGTGGGATATTGTATGTGGGCTGGTGGGGAGAGGATATTGTATGTGGGTTGGTGGGGGGATGGATATTGTATTTGGAGTGGTGGGTGGCGGATATTGTATATGGGCTGGTGGGGAGAGTATATTATATGTGGGTTAGTGGGGAGTGGATATTGTATTTGTACTGGTGGGCGGCGGATATTGTATATGGGCTGGTGGAGGGATAAGGGGATATTGAATGTGAGCTGTTGGGGGGGCAGATTTTGTATGTGTGCTCTGGGGATATTGTATGTGGCTGGTGGGGGCAAATAGCTGAATCCTATAGTAAGCCAGTTGACCGTGTCCACTAAATCTCTGTGTCCGGATTCTCATTGACCCCTGGACCATCATTCTGCAGTTTCTATGTTGGGGTCATGAGGAAGCCCCCAGTTGTGCTACAGGGAGATGACGAAGCCCCCGGTTGTGCTACAGGGAGATGAGGAAGCCCCCGGTTGTGCTACAGGAAGCGTGCTCCACATTGTTGCTGGTGTTTCTGGAGCGCCCGGTCTCTGGCTCTAGTAGTTCTTGCAGTCTTCTGCTTTCCCCGAGAGCTGCGGGGCAGGGTTTGCTGGGGGCCCCTGACCCCCTCGGGCGGGTTACTGGGGGCAGTGTTTGCTGATGGCCTGACCCCCTCGGTGCGGTTGAGCTGCAGGGCGGTTTGCTGAGGGCCCCTGCCCCCTCGGCTCCAGGTTTAGCTGCGGGGCAGTGTTTGCTGACGGCCTGACCCCCTCGGCTCCAGGTTGATGGGGGGGGTTTTTTGCGACCCCCCTCCCCCTTCGGCTCCAGGTTGAGCTGCGGGGCAGTGTTTGGACGGCCGGGACCCCCCCCGGTCCAGGTTGAGCTGGGGGCAGTTTTGTGAGGGCCTGACCCCTCGGCCCCCAGGTTGAGCTGGGGGGCATGTTTGTGAGGCCTGATCACCTCGGTCCTTTTTGGCTGCGGGGCAGCTTTTGCTGACGGCTGCCCTGGCTCAGGTTGAGTCGGGGCAGTGTTTGCTGACGGCCTGACCCCCTCGGCTCCAGGTTGAGCTGCGGGGCAGTGTTTGCTGACGGCCTGACCCCCTCGGCTGCAGGTTGAGCTGCTGGGCAGTGTTTGCTGACGGCCTGACCCCCTCGGCTCCAGGTTGAGCTGCGGGGCAGTGTTTGCTGACGGCCTGACCCACTCGGCTCCAGGTTGAGCTGCAGGGCAGTGTTTGCTGACGGCCTGACCCCCTCGGCTCCAGGTTTGAGTGCGGGGCGGGTATGTGATGGCCTGACCCCCTCGGCTCATTTGAGGGGCGGGGCAGGTTTGTGAGGCCCCTGACCCCCTCGGCCCCGGTTGAGTGGGGGGCGTGTTTGTGACGGCCTGACCCCTGGGCCCCGGGTTGGGCTGCGCTCGCGAAGGCTTTGCCTTGTTGTGCGTTTTGTGACGAGGTTTTCACAGGGAGTTGGATGTCTGCAGCTTTCTTCCCGGCGTCGCATTATTCGGGTCTAATCCACTTTGTAGTCGTCAGAAACTGTTTATTTACCGTAGTAGGAAGCAGATTCTTTGAGCTGCAGGAATGCGGCGTCGCTGCCAAATATCGTGAATCCTTTCCTTTACAGGAAGAATCGGGGATGACTTTGCTGTTAATAAGTGACAAAGCTGAACAAAGGCTACAGAGCGTTACCTGCAGGCGAGGGGCTGACCCCCCGGGGGCACCCCCATATTCACAGCATTCACTGGGATTCATCAGCTGAGACTGGTGATGAATTCCAAAAACTAAGAAGCCACATTACCAGAAACAGCCGCCTGCAGATGAAGATCTGGTTGTCTCTATTCCCATTCACATTGCAAGGCTCAGTGAGTCTGATGCGACTTGAGGAACACTACATCCAGTAGGTGGCGCTGCAAGATCCTAGCTCATTTCCCAGGAAATCTTTAGAATATATATAAATTTCAGTGGAGTGACTAATGATGCATAAGTTCCCACATACCTACATGGAGTCTCCCCCTAATGAATGTTACTCCTTTTGATCTACACCTGGAGCCTCCCACACAACTAGTCCGGACTCTACTCTGTACTGATGAGGGAAAACACTGCAAAACAGCTGTCTGCAGATGAATATCTGGTTGTCAGCTCCACTGGTGGCCACAAGAATCATCTCCACTGGTGGCCCCAACAATCAACTCCGCTGGAGGCCCCAAGAATCAACTCCATTGGTGGACCCCAAGAATCAGCTCCACTGGTGGCCACAAGAATCAACTCCATTGGTGGCCCCATAAATCAGCTCCATTGGTGGGTCCCAAGAATCAACTCCACTGGTGGCCCCAAGAATCAACTCCACTGGTGGGCCCCAAGAATAACCTCCACTGGTGGCCCCAAGAATCAGCTCCACTAGTGGGCCCCAAGAATCAATTCCTCTAGTGAGCCCCAAGAATCAATTCCTCTGGTGGGCCCCAATAATGAACTCCACTGGTGGCCCCAAGAATCAACTCCACTGGTGGGCCCCATAAAGCAACTCCACTAGTGGCTCCAAGAATCAACTCCACTAATGGGCCCCAAGAATCAGCTCCACTGGTTGGCCCCAAGAATCAACTCCACTATGGGCCCCAAGAATCAACTCCACTGGTGGACCCCACAAATCAAGTCCACTGGTGGGCCCCAAGAATCAACTCCACTGGTGGTTCACAAGAATCAATTCAACTAGTGATCCCCAAGAATCAATACCACATGTGGGCCAAAAGAAAGAAAACCACTGGTGGCCCAAAGAATCAACTCCACTAGTGGCTCCAAGAATCAACTCCACTAATGGGCCCAAGAATCAGCTCCACTGGTTGGCCCAAGAATCAACTCCACTATGGGCCCCAAGAATCAACTCCACTGGTGGGCCCCAAGAATCATCTCCACTAGTGAGCCCCAAGAATCAACTCCACTGGTGGGCCAAAAGAATGATGTCCACTGGTGGGCCCCAAGAATCAACTCCACTGGTGGCCCCAAGAATCAGCTCCACTGGTGGGCCCCAAGAATCAATTCCTCTAGTGAGCCCCAAGAATCAATTCCTCTGGTGGGCCCCAAGAATGAACTCCACTGGTGGCCCCAAGAATCAACTCCACTGGTGGCTCCAAGAATATACTCCACTAATGGGCCCCAAGAATCAGCTCCACTGGTTGGCCCCAAGAATCAACTCCACTAATGGGCCCAAAGAATCAACTCCACTGGTGGGCCCCAAGAATCATCTCCACTGGTAGTTCCCAAAAATCAATTCCACTAGTGAGCCCCAAGAATCAATTTCACTGGTGGGCCAAAAGAATGAACTCCACTGGTGACCCCAAGAATCAACTCCACTAGTGGCTCCAAGAATCATCTCCACTAATGGGCCCTAGACATCCCAGCCGAGTAAAGGTCATGTCAAACCCAGCTACTAACTACGTGTAAACCCAGGGCTGAAAACTTTAAAACACACCGCTATCGATATCAACACCTGACTTCAGGGTTTCCAAGGTCATGTCTGGTGCTGCGGCTCAGTCCCATTGATATGAGAGGTGTCTTGCAGCAGCTTTTCTCCAGGTGAAGATTCATCTGACCTGAGGGTGCCGAGGAGATAGATGTTAGGTTTCCCTGTGGAAAAGTGGGAAACTGCATTGTTCTCGGTTTCACTCGTAACTTCTCTTCTTCTGCCTTCACTCGCTGTAGCTGTGACTGGAAAAGCCTTCCTCAGCTTGTTTAGTTCTGTATCTCTGGCCTGGTGTTCAGGGCCAGTCTGCTCCTAGCCCGTAGCCGGCTTGTGACCAGGACAACCTCTTCATGTTGTAACAGGAACACTTGTATTCTGTAAACTAACAACTAATAGCTAATATGACTTCTCCAGAATATTAGACCTGTTGCTTTTTTTTTTCAAGCTTAGAAATATAAGGACTCCCCTGAAAATAAGACCTAGCGGAAGTCATTGCTGCTGCTCCCCCCACGACATACATTAGTGTTAGCAGATCATTTAGATAGGTCTTACATTGTGTAGGTGGCTACCTGTACAAGAGGTACTCATTTAAGGAAAGTGCTATTGCTAGACATGAGAAACTGGGGCCAATGAGGAGTCACAAGAAATTCACCATGAAAAGGGTTTGGAGAGTGATGATGACGTTCCTGAAGATGAGGACTTGGTAAATGTACCATAGATTGATGTACATGGAAATAGTCATGAGAAATTCTTGTTGGGATTCAGAGGTTGGATGGTTCTGCAGCAGTTTGTGATGACTACAGTATATTAATAAATGTTGATTTTTTTTTTGTTTAACAATAGATGTAAATTTGTCATGAAAAAAAA